>JAPFUF010001536.1:0-16934 GCA_030780645.1 Aschersonia sp. MBC 508 | reverse complement strand
TTTTTTCAAAAAGGAAATGAAAAATAATAAGAGAAGGGTGAGGCCAAAAAATCGAGGAACAGACAACACGGAAGGAAGGGAACAGTGGGGCTGAGAAGAAAAAAAAAGATACATGCCTTGAATCCCATTGACGTCTGAATCCAGTATATCCGCCTGCGTGACGCCGTTGTAAAACAGCCCCTCCTTCTGGTAGCCGTAGTGCCGGAGCCCATCCCACTGCGAGCTGCTCTGCGTGTTGAGCACGATCTCGTCGTCGTTGACGATCCGCGGCGCCTTGTGCTGGATCGAGTGCTCTGCCGCGCGGCGGCCGAACCAGGGCGGCGTCATGCTCGTCAGGGACCAGTCCGTCGAGACGCGTGTGCCGTCTCTGATTTCGCCGGCCGCCGCCGCCGCGACCACGGCTGGGGTCAGGAGGTTGAGGGTGCCGAGCTGGTCGGCGCCGCCGTACAGACCCCACGCATTTCCCGGCGGGCCGTCTCGACGGAGAGGGAGCTGATTGAATGGTGGTCGGGAGGCCATGAGTGTGGCACGAAGAAGAGCGATGTTTTGTGCCCGGCCCGGAAATCGTTGCTCAGTGGCGGTACGGTATTTGAGGAGCACTTGTCCTGCCTACAATCACGTCATGTCGTGAGATCTCGGGGGAAGGTGAGACACCAAAAATGCCGTGACGGCTTGCCCCGAGACACCATGGCTGGTTGAAATGGCCGAATCTGGTGCAACGCTATCGGATGACGGACGGGGCAGATCTTTCCTATTTTCGCGTGAAGACATGCCCGGGAAAATTAAAAAAAAAAATTGGTGTTGGTGTAGCTACCCTGCACTTGTCCGCGAGACGACGAATGTGTAGAACGTTTTTGTGGTCGATTGAGCGAAATGCAAGAACCGAGGACTCGTTGTTTACTTTTCACTTTGCTGATTGAGCATCTGGACGGCGAAGACTATCGATCAAGACTATGACCATTCTTGCGACGGTGGGAGCTGCCGCAGGCTTTTCTCGCTGCGACATCTGTTCACGCCGTAACGTTGACGTCCAGCCCATGGTTCATCGACAGCGCAAGGCAATCGCATGCTCTCTGACAAATGGGCAAATTCAATGGACTTGGTCAGGCTAGATAGACTTTGGGCATTCAAGGGTCTCCAGGTAGATCGTTGTCCCACGCATGCAGAGTACTTTCGCAGAGAGACCAGCAAAAGCCTCGCGCACGTCTTGGTGGTAAAAACAATGCGCTTTCAGAGTTAAGGGAGAAGCGACATGGCGAATTAGATGATGCGAGATAACATGCCCGTCCACTGTCGACACGACACAAATTTGACAGTACACGTGCGAGTATGGCTGTGCTCATCGACCGCCGACACGGCGCAGATGTTAAGGTGAACTTGAGGGCACAGTCATGCTCGTCGACCGCCGACACAATGTGTACTTGAGGGCAGGGCGTAAAATGTAAATGGATGGTGCGAGATACATGCACTCCCATAGACTCTATGAACGCAGTACTCCGCATTTCTCGTCCTGTAGTCCTGGGTCTCTACTGTGCGGAGGCTCGCTCAGTGAATGCAGCGACGAGTGCAAACTGTCCGCCGTCCACACTCATGCACAGTCTCTCTGCCCGAAATCACCTGCATCCGGCGACGACATGGTCTGCCCGAAACAAAGCTTCAGCGGCCGTGACCTCGCTCCTCAGAAGTGACGGTCTCCAAGCTTCCCAACCCCGTGAAGTCAGTCGTGCCCCTGGAAAGCAGTACCTGGGGATTGGGGATTGGAGGGTCAGAGTCATCGCCCTCTTCACCTTGACACCCCTACTCAAAAAGAATCACGGAATGGACAAGACTCTGTAGTTGATCAGATACAATGCGATCCGAGTCTCGGCTTGCCTGAAGCGTTCTCCTGAGTGACGAGTACGATCAAGTTTTGCGCACCGCCATTGGCCCAAGACTGCATCAACGGGCTCATTGTCCGTCGCTCAGACGCACGTACCCTTGAAAAGACTCGTCTGCTTCGATCCTTGATGGCTGCTGTCGAGCCTAGCTTGTTTCGCCTGATCAAGGGGCGGTTGCGCGGTTGGCCTGTCTGATTTTGGGTATATTATTTACAATAAAGCAAAGTAATTCAACGTAGTCGGGTTAGCTCAGTTGGGAGAGCGTTGCACTGAAGATGCAAAGGTCGGGTGTTCAATCCACCCACACGACATAGATCCACAGCAACGTTGATTTTTGAGTCATTCTTCTCTATCCTGTTGGGATAAATTGTTCCAGGTATGAAGCCTTGGTTCAGTGCAAGATTTATCGACTTAGTCGCTCCGAAGTATCGTGAAAGAAGGAAATTTTTTTTTTTTCGCCCTATCTCACCCTTTAATTGAGGCATGGCGTCATCAGACGCTCGCTTCTTACAGGCACACCTCGCAGGTAGAAGACGATGCCAATCGCTCCACATGGCTCGCAATTCCACGTAGGTCAACCGATTCGCTCTCATGGCGCAGTAATTCATTGGAGTGAGCATCACTCTAACGAGTTGATGGCTGCATCATCAGCCAGAAATCAGGGAGCCCCCGCACAGAGCACACCAGCCGGATGCTCCATCCCGTGCGTGCGATAGCGACATGTCACATACATACTACCTACTTTACTTAGGCACATAACCACGCCGGCGGCCGGGGCCGCAATTCTCATTTGCCCCCTCTTTGAGTTTCAAACTGATTGAACCAGCCACGATGCCTCGTCCCAGAGTGCATCCCAGCCAACGGCGGCGCGTGGCCGGGGCCTGCAACTTTTGCCGCGAAGTCAAGAAGAAATGCAGCGGGCAAGCGCCGTGCTCTCACTGTCTGCGTCGCGGCATCGCGTCCAAGTGCGTCATCGCGCTGCGCAACCGCCGGCCAGGAACCGAGGATCCGACTGTGACGGCCTCTTGTGATTTTTCGTCGCCCGGATCGCCCCCTACTCTCAATGGCAACGGCGCGGCCACAGGGCCCGACACCGGGCCCGCGATCGCCGCGCGGGGGCAGTATGGCGCCGAAGCTTGCCCCCGGCCAGCCACGCCGCGCGATACGAGGCGCAACGACGACGACGAGAACGACGACGAGCACGAATCGCCCGTCAATCCCGGCCGGCAAGAGACCTCTGGTGTCCCTCCCGTGTCTCGTAGCCCTCCCTCACGGATGTTGTGGAATTTGCGCGGAGAGCGAGGTCGGTCTCCCCATGTAATCTTGCAAAGCCCGGACACACCCGACTCGTGGTTGACCGCGTAGCAGTATTCATCGGCGGCGCCGCATCCCTCTCCTTCTTGCAGGTGGTTCGAAACATGGTTGCCGACCAGATCGGCCCTTCGCAGTTCTCGCACAGTGCCAAGAGTGACACGATGCTGGAGAAGGAGTCCTCGAGCTCGACGGCAGTCGTGCCACCGTCTCACCCTGGAGAGCTGGACGCCAAGAGCAGGCTGGACTACGTCGACTGCTACCGCGCTGTCGTGAGTTGCACCAGTTTGCGCCACGTGTTGACGCAAAGGAGCTGTGCAAACCTCGCTGACCAAGGGGTTTTTTGTCCCCAAAAAATGACAGACAGAAGGCTTCATCGATATTTTTGCCCCTGATGAAATCGAAAACCATCTCCGGGCGCAGGCAGAAGTCAACAGCCGCCGCCCCCCGCATGTAAGTGCCGTCTTTGGCATGGTCGTGGCCCTGGGCGCCCAGTGCAAGTCGGCGTGGGCGGCGCGACATGTTGGACAGGTTCATTTCAGGCGAGCGCAATCGCAGGCGTTTGCGGGGCTGCTCGAGGATCCGGACATGGACGTCGTGCGGTCGTTCCTGCTCATGGCTTTTTACCTGCTGGGTGAATGTCGCCGGAATGCCGCCTTCATGTACTTGGGCATCGCGACCAGAGCCGCCGTCGCGCTCGGGCTGCACAGTCGCGACTCGTACCAAGAACTAGCCAAAGCCAAAGAAAACACCAGGTGGGGAGCCCACGACGGCCCCTTCTTCTCTTGTTCAATTTGTTTAGACTGATCATCGGGCGCGCGGAATATCGCTGCAAGAGCTGACTGGTTTTGGGCAGGCTCCGGGTCTGGATCAGCCTTCGCATCGTCGACATGCTGGTGAACTCGATACTGGGTCGTCCGGCAGCCACGACAGGTCTGAGCTCGGACACTGACGAGATGCTGGGGGATCTTGCTGCCGCCGGAGGAAATGAAGACACGGCGCGGCTCATTGCGTCGCATCAGATTGTGTCCATCATCAATGACGTTGTGAACACCCTGTACGGCAGGAAGGAGTTTTCCACGTCGGCCGTCGAGGATCTGCTGGGCAAGATTGCGACGTGGTCACAAAGTCTCCCCAGCGGCCTCCGACCAGCTGGTGGCTGTTTACGGGTGCCAAGGTCGTCAGTTCGGGGCCGGGGCGTCATGGGCAGCATCCACGTTTCGTGCCTGTATTATTTCGCGGTGACGCTCGCGACCCGGCCGATGGTTCTGGCCCTCTTGACAGCGCCCCCGAATGGGGAGGCGCAGGCACAGAGCCAGCTGGCCTCTGCGTGTCTGGACGCAGCGGTCTATCTGGTGCAGACGTGCCACGACGCGTACCGCCTGGACCTGCTCTACGGCAACATGTGCGTGATGAAGTAGGTATTCTCACAAACCCACCCGCTGAAACCCATGACCCGCGCCCTACTGACCAAAACTGCTCTCCTGGCAGGGCACTGGTCTTTGCTGCGGGCTTGGTCCTGGGCTTTGAGATCTTCGCCAAGCAGTGCGTTGGGCACAACGTCGAGTCGGCATTTGTCGGCGCCAGAGATGTCCTCCATTTCCTGGCCGCGCAGAGCCCCCAGGCTGCTCACTATTACGACATCCTGACACTTCTCTCAAACGCCATTGCTGAGCGACGTCAGCATGTCTCGGCAACGGGCAGGACAAGGTACGTGTCCAGGCTTCTCACGCTCCGAGGCCCAGAGGAGCACAGCGCGTCGCGGGACACCGAGATTTCTCACCAGTATTGCCTGTCCTGTGCGCGGACCGCCGTCGCCGCTGCTGCGCCCGAAGAACATGGGAGCTGGCTCACGGCCAATCGAGCACCACCCAACACTGACCAGGATGTCTTTCTTGGGTGGGATAGCTTAGACCTCTCACAGTGGGACAATTTTCCGTTTGTGACCTAATTCATCCTTTCAAATCAACCTCATGCCCCTCCTGCCTTTTGCGCCGTCGAATGATTTTCTTCAGTGGCGCGACGTGGCTTTTCGGATGGGAGGAAGCACGTAAATATGACGCGTCAAGACTGAGCCTCGAGCCATGTGTGACTACTTAGACAGTCACAAAATCCAAATATGGCAAGACTACGCAGCGGCTACAGCGGCGGCGACGGCACGAGCGCTGCTAGGGCGATATGTCTATAAGGACGGCAACGAGGCTGCAGGTAAAGACTCCCGACGGGAGCGATTGCCCGAGGTCAATGCATCGTCCGTTGAACAGAAAGCTCAAGATCAGCCATTCGTTGTGCACTTTGGTAATCTGAACTCAGCCTTTTAAGCGGGGGAACATACGACTCCGTTTGTGGTCTCACGTTTGGAAGAAGGTGGCTCAATAGTGTGTTCATTTATAACAAGTAGTAGATTGCTTCGTTACATGTTACTGGTATTTGTACGCCCTATTACACTTAACTCGATAATAAGAATAATACAATTAATTAAAACTAACTTTACTATTCGAAGGAAAAAGTTTTTGAGTACAATGATTTATATTATTTTCATATTTACAATTTCCTAATCAATTGTATGCTTCTAAAGAGTAGCTAATTAGCTACATGTAAGCGAGCCACTCCTTATCCTCCTAATAGGATAGTCCTTACTCGCAGGACGCATCATCAGTTCTACTACGTAATATAAATAGCGTTACAACCTTTGAAATCACCGCCGTACTCTATCTGTCCTTTGTCGCCCCCCGCCGCCGCCGTATCGTTGAAAAACACTATATTATAGCGACCGACCATATGACCGATGTCGAAGCACTGTCGCAGCGTGAATGGCCGTGCAAGCGGTGTGCCGCCGCCGCCGCCCATAAGATCAACCGCGATAAAGCATGAATCTATGAAGATACGTCCGGTGTCTGTAACGCATGTTACAAGTGTTGCAAGGGGAAGAAGGTTCTAGTGCAGACCTTCTTCCCCTTGTGACACTGGTCACATGCGTTATCGACACTTGTGAGGATTAGCCATTACTGTAATGGACTGGCCTTACGGCAACTGCTAGAAGTTGACCGTCGGTCGAGTGACCTAGCCGCTTGGGCGACTCTGACCATCTCGATGGAGTACGAGGAGGGCGTGCTCGAAGGAGCAGGGTAGGCGGAACGACTGGCCACGAGTTGCAGCGAGCTGAAACGAAGTTCCCGTCGTCAATGCAATTGGCTTAACCCAATTATCATATGTTGTCGATTTCATTGAGCGTCATTGCGACGTAGGCACATTGGCGCCGATGAGCAGTCACTCACGACTTCAAAATAGTGATTGGATGATTGATTGGCCTTCCTGTCACTGAGCGGAAATTCCAACGAGCTAGGCGGCTCCATGAGGAGCTCCCTGAAACATGGAGTCGTGCAAATTGAGTAGCGCTTTGCAACTCCACGCATGATGTAAGAAGGACTTATTCAGCCTTTCCAGCCGCGACGCCTCATCAAGTTTCTCATCTGAGCAATTGAGTTCTCACAATCGTACCAAAAACATTCTAGCCTTCTGACTTGACCGAATCTCTAAGACAGCCACACTAACCACGCTAGGATGGCTCTGTCTGTAGGCAATTGCCACGCCTTCGATTATGCGAAGCCGGTAACTTATCCGAAATGGAACGAATGTGGTTGGCGGACGAAGAATTGAATTGCCGCAATGATAACAGCCCTTACTATCAGACGGCCAACTATTCCTAGTAAGTCCAATGTGCTAGCTCCAGCTTTTTTCTTATTTGCCTCTTTGATTTAGTAATATCTAATGTCTGCAACGAGTGCAGTCAATGTATTTGCGCCGCCGGAACACCCCACCTCGCTCTCATGGTGGTCCCAAGGCTTGAAAGAACGTGTTGTGACGACGCAGAGACTCTGGATGAGCCATCATCAGATTGAAAGAGTTAAAGTCAGCTCGTGGGTGGAAGACGTTTTCGGTCACGCGAAGCGAAGTTCACGAGCAGTTCAACTGGGCTTTCTGTTTTCGTCTGGTTCTCCAGCTTCCAGCCCAATGTAACAAGGATTGGTCTTAACCTTCTGTTATTTATATTCAAGATGTGTTTGCCAGTAATTCTAAGACGTGTGCAGAAAGGGGCCCATGATTTCATCGCGCTTTGCAGGGGAATCAGCGACGAGGGTCAGCAACTAGGCGCTAGTAAATCACCTAAAGCTAGCGGAATGAGATTTGTGTGCATGCAGGAGGATAATTACCCGGAGTGTTGTCTCCTTGATGAAGATACCAAAGTGCAGAAGCAAGAGCTTTACGTGACTCATTGCGCAAGGTGCGTATGACAGCCTTTGGTTTGAGAAGAACGAATTGCAGACAGGGAGGCTGGCTTTCCAGGAGTAATTCCCATATATTCCTGTGGCAGCATTCAGTAATTACAACCAAAGGTGGTACAAACTCTTCCTATGCAAGGTGCAGAAAACATGACCGACGCATCAGTCTGGATGAAAATCAGGGCTCGTTGTAAGTCGGAAGATTGGCTCCGTCCCTAGTGAGATTGATAAGCCAATCGGTCCGTGCCGCTCGCGCGGCTGTTTGCATCACATAGTCGAGTATTGCTTCTAGGAGGCCCACTCATCGCAAGTTCGTTGTGCTTCATGGACTAACCCTGAAGATGTCATGCTCAATCGAGTAGCTGAGATTTGCTGGAAATTTTTTGGATTCCAGGTGGAAGATGCTCCTCATGCAGAAGGACATCTGCTGCTGCATTTCTCTTTCCAGTAACATATTGGATTTCCACATTCAAGAGCCGTAGCTCAGTAACCCATCGGGCGTAAATTCCTTCGTGAGACTGCAAAACTCAATAATAGCGCAAACCACCCTTTGTCGACAGCGCGGCTTGAATATTTGAAAGGTAAGAGAGCATCACGTGAAGGGTGGGGGCTCGATGCGCTCAACTCTAGGCATCCGTCGTCACATCAGTGAGTCACTGACAGTGACTAAGTGCTGATTGAAAGGTAAGTACTTAAGTAAGTACGGTCACGAAGCAAATGCGCCTCGTCGCCAAGTCGTCCCCTCGGCAGATAGACTCGACAGCTGCAATCCCCGAATTTTCCAATGTCAATCCTGCGATTACCCGCCGAGACACTGTTCCAGATCTTTGAACACCTTGGCCCGTCCTTTTTCCATGAGAATCCTGCACGTCTGACAATCTGCAAGCAGTGGTTCCAGTACGCTCTTCCCACGTGCCTCAGCTACATCACTCTTTCCCGAGAGACTCTGCAGCGCTTTACCACTTGCCACGCAGTCGCCCAGCCGTCTCCCCTCGAGCATCATCTGGAAGCATTGGACGTCGAGCTCAGGGCTTACGTTGCCGCAGACGAAGATGCTACACACGACACCGATCTGAGTAAGTCATCAGGACGGTTCAGTCCGAGAAGCCGCATCGACACTCTTGAGCATGACCTCGCACGGCTTGCCAGCATCATGCAGCGATGTCGCAGGCTGCGCACCTTGCGGTTGACGGCCTGGAGATCCATCTATAACCTCGACAGTCTCCACGACTATCTGTCGCTCCCCACGATGTGTAGCTTACTCTCGCTGACGAACTTGAGTGTCCTGGTGCTTGATCTTTCCGTAGACTTCCAGGAATCGTCAGGGGAGCTGTCGAACAGGCATCACGTCTGCCCGGCCATTGGCACCCTCCTCGATACTCTTCAGACCCTTCACATACGCATGCGCAGCATCTGCCCCGACGCCTTGAAACCTCGACATGCCATCGACAAGCTCGCTTTGAGCACAGTCATTGTCAATCTGAGTTTGAAGACGGAAATGCCTGGAATCACGTCGGCCACACACTCAAGACGATGCGGCGCCCCAAGCGGGGGCCCAAGCGGGGGATTGCTTCGACTGTTCGACGACATGCGGCAGCAAGCGCATACTCTTGCCTCGGCAATGAAGTCCCCTCGAACGGTGAGGATCCTGACGCATTCGCTTCCGAGTTTCGAGACGCACTCGCTCGACGTCGTGACCGACGAGACGAGGATGCTGGAGGATGGCAGTGCATGGGACGATGATGGACAGACGATCAGGGAGCCACCGGAGCCGGAGTCGGAGATGTCAGATGGTGAGCTGCTTGCGTGGCTAGATGACTGACGTCCCTTGCCTACCTAGCGACCGGCAGAGTAGGACGACTGTGGTAATCATCTATGGATGTCTCCATCTTTTGCTCCTTTGTGCGATCCGCAATGTCCAGCCACACAAAGACCGTGATCGCCCACACGCACACTAGGAACCCCTCAAATTCTGTTTTCCCTCGTTACGGCACCTTTGGCCCCTTTGGAAATTCTGATGAGGCGTGCATAATCGTCAAGTGTACAAGTGCAGTTTCAGAGAAGCTTGGCAGCGGCCCTCTTGCTGCTGACACAGATATCCATGCCGCGAAAGGGTGAAAAGAGGTTGTATCCTGTATCGAGTAAAAGAAGGTGATGATACCTTTCTCCCTTGCTTCACATTGTCCAGCACAATGACCAGTGTTCCGACGACTGCCATTTTGTAGCCATCAAGCAATCAGTTGAGCTTTAAGAAAATAAATAACAGGGAACAACACCCGGACAGTACACCAGGACGTTAATCGCGCCGAAGCCATGGGGTTACGTCTTCTAAAGCAGCCTGCACGGTCAGCCTGTCGCAAAGGTCAACGGCATGTGTACCAAAATTGATGCCACCATGGCAACAGGACGGCACGAGCTCTTCTATTCTATCAGACTTTTTCTTTCTGGTCAGGTATTGGAGAGGGTAAAGGACACGGCTGCGGTACGGCCGAGGCCGCCTGAGGCGCCCATGTGAACTACTTACGATGCAGGTATTGACTCAAGCGGGTTCCTCTTCCACTTCTGAACCAAGCATCATCCCACCTGCATCCCTGTTGACGTTGAATCATAAAACAGGGCCCATTTCTGGATTTTCCCACCTAGCCTGTTATGCCACGCTGTCGTGCTGAGAGGCTAGGCTAGCTCGCATAGACGCAGTGTAGGAACAGAATTTTTGTCTTGTTTTTCAATACAACAACGACTGTGTCTTCTATCCTCTCAATATTAAAATGGCTATCTTAATTGCCCATGTACTTCGTTTCTCGAGGAAAGATGCAAAGCTGCAGAAGTATGCGCATGAAAATAGACA
The DNA here is from genome assembly GCA_030780645.1 of Aschersonia sp. MBC 508. NCBI lineage: Eukaryota > Fungi > Ascomycota > Sordariomycetes > Hypocreales > Clavicipitaceae > Aschersonia > Aschersonia sp. MBC 508. Next base: position 6,615 of record JAPFUF010001536.1, on the reverse strand, counting down.
GGATACGAAACGGATATTCCGAGAAAAAGGAGACGCTAAAGAAATCATTAATGGCAGTGCCATCGGCCTCTAGGAGGTATTTTGCTCAAACGGCGTTCGCGTTGAATTCGGACCACATGTGCAAATCTCATACCATATCGCTCGAGTCTTCGCCTAGATCTGACGCGTCCTCATCCTAAACATCCGAGTCTTTCATAGAGATGTCCACTGCATCTTCATCCGAGTGGTTCGACATTGAATTAAGAAACCTCTTCAACCCTGATTTCGTCTCTGTCTCTCGCCCTGCTCAAACGCCGGCAGAGCCCATTCCGTCATCCAAGCCGACGCCAGTACATCTTGCACACTCGGACGCTCTTCAGGCCGCCATGAAAGCATCCGCTGCAACAGCTCTAAAAATGCCCGCTTCTCATCGCCATTCAGGACAGCCATACCCTTGTCAGATCTCGGCTCCTGTACCCATTCCTCAAATCTCCTCTCCCAACTCCAAACGTCACAATCATCACTGAGGGGTTTGCCGTCTTGATCAAACCATTTCGACCGCTTCTCCCATTTCTCCCACCATTCATGGGGTAGTATTCCTTGCAGATGGATTTGCTGCGCCGTGATTTCGTCTTGAGGGGTAATGAAGCCATCGATCAGGGATCGGTGAGCCAGAATCTCGAAAATGGCGCATCCCAGACTCCATACATCTGACGCGAAGGAAAGAGGTTTTTCTGGCTCAAAGAAGGCCTCGGGTGGGCGCATCACCAGTGCTATCTGAGATACGGAGCGGCTCTCGTCTGATGGTCGCCAGGCGACTCCAAAATCGGCCAGCAGCAGCGTAGCTTCAGGCAGGATGAGATCATGACTAGCCACTCCAAGCCATACGGGCGGGACGAGATGTGATGGTACGCCAGGAGGACTCGGTTTGCCGTCAAGACGTCGTACGAGCTGCGGCTCTGGGTGCCCGAAACGGGCATAGAACTTTGGTATGGAGAGTTTGTTGAGGGCTTGAGGCAGTCGAAGGAGCATGTTGTCAAGATGAAGATCTTTTGATTAGAGCTGTTATGTCAGAATCATGTCATGGACCAAAAGTAGCAAGGTGCCAGGTAGCTAGCCATACCTCCATGCACGAAACCCTGCGTGTGAACAAAAGATACAGCCAGACAGAGTTGAGCGGCCAAGGACCGGGCTACTTCAAGGTGGAAGAGTCTGGATCCTGACGCTTTCTTGGCATCCAACAGACTGCATTGTGCCGCCAAGGTGACGAAACAGGGATGTGTGCCATTGGGGCTGGACAGAGTGAAGCGATCAAGAACCAAAGGTATCATGGATGATCCGCGGCAGAGAGATTTTACTGTCGTAAGCCGATGCAGTACGTCAGCCTCTCGCGTATTTGCATCGGCCGTTCCCACTTTCACGGCAACAAATCCTTGACTCATTTGGTCGAGGGCGAGCCATGCTGTGGAAAAAGTCCCATGACCTAGCTTGTGGACGATGCGGTAGCGTGCATGTAAATACTCGTCAATCTGAACAGGGCAGTAGCCTTCCGATGCGTAGTAATTCGGTACTTCAACATCTTCCATATACCCATAAGCAACATTCGCTAGCGACCTTTCTGGGGTGGACGAGGATGAGGACGAGGACGCCGACGAGAGACGACGAGAGTTTTGCATCAGAGTCTTAAGGGTCAGCGTATAAGGTACAGCATACGAGGAGCGCCTCGAACAGGCTCGCCAAAGAAACCAGCATAGCATTTAAAAGGGTTTAGCATTATGATAAGTAGTTATCCACGACGGGTAATTGGCGGGAGGAAGAAAACAAATGTCACAGCCGTCATCGGTGCCTGACTAAGCAGACATTCAGCCGCCAAATTGGATCGTCTCCTCCTTTTGGCCATGTCGCGATATATTTGACACAGGCATTATTATAGGCCAGGTTGTGACCCTCGAAGCTTGAATTACCGAAGCTGCCCAAGCAGATGAGAAGAGCGATGCGATGTTAAAGCCATCAGGCAAAGCCGTCTGGCCGGGCGCGGATGAATTGCGGGAGGCCCCAGACAGGGGCTACAGACACATGTCGGAGAATTAAGGGAGATGAGATGACGTCGCACCAGAATAGGGCTAGCCGACTAACATTATATGAGTTGCTGACTTAGCCTTGTAGTTAATTGGAATACTAATTAGGTAGCTAGAACGTAGTAGAATGGTTGGCAGTACTTTACGGGCGAGCGGTGAGCTACAACACTTGATAAATACCAGAACCGAGTGACTTATTTCATGCATGTAGCTAGACAGATTCGCAACGTGACTGCGTTCATTTAGGTGGAGAAGGACCAAAAGGCGCGCCCAAACTTAGCGTACTAAGACCAGAAGAAACTTGAAGTACAGTTGCGGGTGCATCTGTTCGTTTCGCGTTATAATTATACCAATATAAGAAGGTTGTGCTAACTTGCGCTCATACTATTGCTCATCTGAGCGATACTCGGGGATTATTTTCCATTCGAAGTGAAAACGACCTAAAGAGCGACACGGTAACAGTGCAAAGGGGCAACCATTCCAGAGGTAGCGTTAGCAGGTAGACGAGACAAATCTGCCTCCTCATGATAAATTATAGTGCTTTGTCCCATCTGAAAGGCCGCGGCATGACTCAAGCTCGGCTTCCATGAATAGTTTGCTTGCATTATCTTCCTGGATCTCGGTAGATGATGGCTAGGCCACCACATCACGCAACTGAATTCCCGTCCCGGCTTGCGGCCCGTCAATCAATCGCCGTTGACTGACAATTACTTGGGGAGGTCTTTAATTCATTCTTATCTTCAAGAAACTTGGCAATGTAACATAATACAACATCCACGCAATACCTCGCCCGATCTGACTCTCCTTAGACCACTTTGGAATCGTCGGCATACCTGGAGCTTGAATCTTGGTAACCCATTCTCATTATGTTATTGTAGCAGAGTAGAAGGAGCCAGCGGGGAGTCCTCGGAGAACTGACGGAAAAGAAGCACATGGAGAGTCACCTCGACCGTAATGAGAAGATATAGCCCTCCAATATTGATATTTATATCGGCGTTAGGCGCAAAATCACTGCATATGACAATACGACCAACGGCGCAAAAACAAACTCTGTGAGAGAATCCGTCTAGCATTCAGAGGGTGCAAGAGAATCCATGTTCCCTTCGACAATGCAGGCGCAACCCATGGTAATGTTTCCGCTCCTGCCATCACGAGCCGACGGCGGGGCTAACAGAAATAGACGGTCCAATCCAACGCCGTTGCTACATCGGCCGTGGCTGACGGGTAACGCACCGTCGCAGCAGCCAGTTGGTGCATTATCCGCCGCCAACCGAAAGCCAACAGAACTGGTCCTGGAGACCTGCAAAAGCTGAATGCAGCTTCGCGCCGGCTCATGATCGTTGCCTTGGCGGCGGGCAACATGACAGTCGAGACCGGTAGTATATAAACGCCATGAACCCATTTCTTTCCCGTCGTTCCCTTCACCGGAGCGAAGTCATCGGAACAGCTTCCCAATGGCTTCAAGCTCGGTACATGGCTGGCGCAGCCTCGACGTCGGCGTCGTGGGTGGCGGCATAGGCGGCATGTCGGTAGCAATCGCGCTCCGACGCAGCGGCCACCACGTCACCATCTACGAGAAATCAGACTTCGCCGGCGAGGTCGGCGCGTCGGTATCGTGTGCGGCCAATGGCACGAGATGGCTGCACGAGTGGCAGGTGGACGTGGCCAAGGGCGATCCCGTCGTCCTCAAGAAGCTGATCAATCGAGACTGGAGGACAGGGGAGCCCGTCAGCGTCTATGACTTGGGTGACTACGAGCAGAAATGGGGCTATGTGTACAACATGTTTCATCGGCAGGATATGCATGCCATGCTCAAAGACGGCGCGCTTGGATGCGGCGGCCGAGGCGTACCAGCTAAACTTCTCGTCAATCACAAGGTTCGCTTCGCCTGCTCACCTCGCCCCGGCTGGCGGCTTCTCGGTCGCTTGGTCCGCAAGATCTTTCATGGCTGACAAGGGTCGCTCAGTGCAAAGAGATTGATCTGCAACGACGCAAAATCACCTTTGAGAACGGCTACGTGGCGCGTCACGACCTTATCGTCGGCGCAGATGGCATTGGATCGGCCGTACGCGGCGCCATCGGCATCCATCCGCAGAAGCGACCGTCGGAACAGAGCTGTCTACACGCCAATGTGACCACCGAGGAGGCGATCGAGGCGGGACTCGTCGACTACTCAGTCGACAGCGCACTCCAGTACTGGGGCGGCCAAGAGGGAAAATGGGACAAGATTGTTCTGTCCCCCTGCAATGACGGCAAGCTCCTCTCGTTCTACTGCTTCTTCCCGCGCGAGCAGGGTGACTATGCCAATCACACCTGGGGCGGCGCCGACTTGCCCACCGAAGAGCTCCTCCGGCCGTACCCCGAGCTCGACAGAAATGTCTTTGGGCACCTCGCCATCGGCAAAGAGATTCGACCGTGGCGGCTATGGATTCACGACCCGTATCCGTACTTGGCCAAGAACGCCGTCTGCCTGCTTGGCGACGCGGGCCATCCCATGATGCCCCACCAGAGCCAAGGCGCCTGCATGGCCATTGAGGATGCCGCTGCGCTGGGAATCCTCTTTGACAGGGACCATTTTACGGGAGACGTGGAGGAAGCTTTGGCGATCTACAGCCAGGTCCGCCTGCCGAGGGCGACAAGGGTCCAACAGGCTGCTGCCAAGGCAGCCTACAACATTAACGAGCGAATCGGTACGTTTTGCCCTGCAGACCTCCCCTTTGCCCCCTTCTTCCTCGGATTGACTGTGTTGTATGCTCATTGGTGAAAAGGCTTTTCGGTGAACACATTGACGTCGACATACAAGGTCGAGGATCCCAAGATGGTGCTCACGATCGAGGAGATGAATACATACGACATGTACAAAGACATTGAGGAGCATCTCGCGGCGCGGCGCGGTGTGCCCTTTGAAGCAAAGTACGTTAGTGGACTGCCGCTCGGGCTGGAGCTTCCGAATGGCGTCGTGGTCGGAGTCTGAAACACGCCGGGATGACGTAATAGCGAGATGATTATTTTATTCTTCGTCTTTTTTTTTTCTCTGAGAGACGGCGGTTTTTTTTTCATTCGTCGAAGAGATGAAGGCGATGGCGCAGATGCATACTTGATTTGAGCCCTAATAGCCATAATTTCCTCAACTCGACGGCAATGGCGTGCGAGCGCGAACCTGTCGAGACACTGGGTAATGCTCGAACAATTTGAGGGTAACAGCCGAAAGGCAACGAGTGAATCGGAACGCGGAACGGGCAACGAAAACGGCTCTGCTCCGACCCGATGCTGAAAGGAAAGGGAGCCCGTCACGCCGAACAACCACGTAGCAGGATATGGATCCACACCGTTAACGCTCGCATGTATTCATTGAAGACAGCGATATTCCTGAACTGGGCACACATTTCGTCTGCTCAATCTTGCACGCCTGCGCCTCACTGCACAGTGAAGGACCTCCGTTGAACCACTCATTGCCACTTAGGACACTCGACTCTCCCCATACGCATGCATCATCGTCATCATCATTAGCCATTCATTCCTGCTCTGCGCAATCCGCGCTGTCTCTTTTTCTCTCTCTCTCCTGTCCTTCAAGCAGACTTCCTTTCCTTCAAGCAGACTTGGCCAGCCTGACATCGTACTTCAGCTCCAGTGAAGCCTGGGGGTCGCGATCCTGTCGCGGCATAAACTCAACACTCAACTCATCCTTGACCGCAAACACCGAGTCTTTGTGGAGGTACTTGCAGTCTTTATCGAAGATCTGCGTCGTCAGTGGCTTATAGCCCTCTGCTTTGACCTTGACGTCCACAGTTTAGCTCGCGACCACCAACCTGGGGAGGGGGAGGGCCGGCACGATGAAGACGGTACTCACCAGCAGGTGGATATGGGCCGGGCGAAAGACGTGCCGATCCATCATCTGCAGCAGCTGTCCGGCCGGGCCGTCCGTAGGGACTGGATACGGCGTCGGCTTGAGGCAGTAGAGCGCATAGTTACCCTCGGCATCGGTGCGAAAGATGCCGCGGAGGTTGTGCTCGACTTGGTCGGGGTCTTGTTGCTCGTACAGTCCTGCAAGCGGCACGGTCCTGTCAGTGCGAACGATGCGCTTGCGTTGGTAGCCCCGAGAAAAGCAATAGAGTAAGAATGAAAGGATTGGAAGGCGACCCTTCTCTCTTGCCGACTCAGAAACGAAAAAAAAAAAAAATTCGAGGGGAAAAAAGAGGCACTTAAGGCCGCTTACCGTTGGTGGAGGCTTGCCAGATGTCGACCGTGGCATTCGACAATGGCTTGTTGGTGCCTGCTTCCAGGACCTTGCCGTGCATGTAGACGACCTGTCCGTCCGGCGGGGTATTAAACGAGATGGACGATCCGTTTTCGCGTTGCGGCGTATCCTGTCTCCAGAACGGGCCCAGAATCGCCGATGCCGTGACAGCACGACCATCACCTCCTGCGCTCTTGGTAGCGGCCGAGAAGGTGATATCATCAACTAACCTTTTGCAATATCATTGATCTCAGTTTCCTCAAAGCCTTTTCTCTCTGCTTCCAGTCTCGGATTTGACCGAAAATAGAAATAAAAAAAAAG
>JAPFUF010001531.1:0-15532 GCA_030780645.1 Aschersonia sp. MBC 508 | reverse complement strand
CCCCCCCCCCCCCCTTCCTTTCTGAATGCTTGCACGGTTCAACGAGATATCTGGGGATTCACGGGAAGACCCCAGATGACCATGTTGTCTGCACGCCGCCCCGTCACAAGCACTGCGTTTATGATCTGACCCTGCTCACGGCCGAGTCTGATGGTGCGGTACAAACCCTGTCCTGCAAGCACATGGCCATCTGTTGGGACCTATAATACACGTTGCCTCGGACTGTGATGTCGATACTCTACCTTGAGGACCCTCATCAGTATCTGCACATCCTTGCGCGCCAACGTCGTCGTGTCCTCCGGACGGACGGGTCAGCTCGTCGTTGCCAAGTGGTCGAGCAGGCCTGTCGACGGATAAACCGTACGAATGGGAAGAATTCGGCATGTCCCGTCGGCGCAATCGGAATTCAAGGGACTCATTCCGAGTATACAATGACCAACAGCAGTTGCCGTCATGCCTCGCTCTCTTGATTAAAAGTAGATATTCATTGGGTCTATTTAGTCCTGTCGTACCGTGAGTCGATAGACGAGAGCATCGATGATGATAACGTCGAGGACGACGAAGAGTACCGAGATGAAGAAGACGGCGAAGAGGAGGACGGTTTGGCCTTCTCCCCCTCTATAGATACATCTTTGGCAACATGCCTGAAAGCCCTCAATCCCCTCCTGCTGTCGCTGGGACAGCAGGCAGTCATTCGCCTTCCGGCCAAGCTCCGCTATCCGGGAGCGAACAGGTCTCATCGGGCGCTGTGCAAGTCGAACGTTGTCTCGCTTGTTTTTTTTTTCGATGCGATTAGTGCCTACTATTCATTTGATCACCGCATCTCGATTACTAACATTGTTTCCTCGCATATGGATGGGGTGAGAGAGAGGCCCCCCCCCCGGGAAATTCCTCGGTCAAATTATTCATCTCCACCATCAACCGAACTCCTTCTCTTTTTCCCAACATGTGTTCTCTTGAGACTGACTTCGCGCCGGCGTCGACAGCACGACGAAGCAGCACACCGTCAGCCCAAATGCGCGATCGCCATCCGAAGAGACGCGGACGGAGAAGAAGCAAGCAAGCAAAAGTTTAGAAGAAGGCTGGCTGAACCTGTGGCAGCTTGACGACCCGCGTAGCCGCCCGGTTCGGGAAGGGTCAGTCTCCGTTGTTACTCGTGAAGGTTACGTCCAAAGTCTGGAGCAACTCACTGAGGCTATTGATGGGTATCGCGACGTCGCACGCTCGAGTCGCATGCACATAAATACTTGCCATGTCGCTGCAATAAGTTCAACCATCGGTGGCCAGCAAACTAGAGTCAGCCGTATGCTGTGAGCGTCTACCAGGTCTCGAGCAGGCCTCGGCGAGCCGTCATTGGGGTGTACTATAGCATTTGCCCAACATATTGCCTCTGGCTCAGCTTGCGGGTTATCCTCACGGCATGAAGCATCTCAGTGTCAACTTGGCAACTCCCCTTCCGCCATCGACACCGAATGAGCAGATCGTGTAGATCAATTTTACTCAATTTTCTGTCCAGCGCAGCCACATTCATACCATAATCTTGTAATTCCCCTGCACATCGTGAACAGCAGCTCTCCTTCCTCGACCGTTCCTAATGCAGTCTCGATGTCATGTCTTGGGCTTAGGCACAATCTAGCTCAATGTGTGTGTGCGCGCGGCCGGTCGCGCACAAGCGATGTAGTGCAGGTTGAACAAGTCATGTGCGACTTGTTCAATTCGTACCCTTTTAGCCTAGCGGCTAGAAGGATGCCTTCACAGGAGCGATGCGTGCCTGCACTCACTATGGCCCAAAGGGCTGCGCCGTCACATTCGACTTGTTTCTCGCTCCATTTAAATAACGTCTCTTGCTGGATTTTTGGCAGATGAACAGCCCCTTCATGCCTCTTGGTGACCATTATGTCCTAGTTTGAGCTCTGTTTGGCCCTGCACTCCTTCAGCCAGCCGCTGAGGGCACCCGAGTTTTGCGTCCGAACTCCAATCAAGAACACAGAGGGGCAGCAATACATCTCGCGGTGAAGGAGGGGAAGACGCAGCATAGAGGAGCTTCTATAGCACTTTTAATTTAATTATATTCATGCCAAGGATTATCGCGGAGAAAGAAGAGGAAGAATATTAAATTACAATATTATTGATGATAGTCTTAATAAAGTTTTCCTTGGCTTACTTAAGCATAAAGCCGATATTCACGCAAGAACGTATTTTAGATAGACTGCCCTCTTACTTGCTTATCGCTCCTACCAGGTTAAGACGGCAAATATATTATTAAGCCATGGTGCCAGTCTTGCAGATGAGGTCGAAACAAGAGATCAACAATCCAGCTCAGGTCTGAAGGCAGTTTGCAAGTTCGATCGGTACCACATGAAAGTTTTGGTGAATACTCTCAGCCCTCCGAGCGCCTTTCACATCACTGAGCCGACACACATGTTGGATGCACGAGCGACGAGATCTCGTGGTCCTTTTCTTCATTCAAGTTCACTACGGAACCTGTCACCACCCGTCACGCAGACCATGGGCGCTTGACACGAAGTAAGATGGCCCAAATTTCCTACAAGTTTTCCCCCTGTTTTTTCACCATCCGCTCACTCAGAGTCATGTGCGTGACTCGTGTTTCATTCAGGAACCTGTCAAGCGCTGGGCTGGTACGAAGTTGTGACCTTTCAGTCGAGCTGATAAAAATGGTCAGCCTCCTCACGAAAATGCAATCTAGAAGCCAATCGAGGCAGCGAAGGCAGCAAAGTGAAAGACAGTCCGCTGAATAACACGAATTCACTCTTTCCCTCAACAATATCCTCAATAGTCAGACGCGAGGAATAAGAAGTAATGGAGATGAAGAAGGATGGTGGGCGGAGCAGAACGAGTGGCCATGATGAACGAACTTGCTCGCCAATGGCGGTCCTTGATGATGTTGAGGATTGGAGAACTGGCTCCCGATTCCGACCAAGAGAGAAATACTTAAAGTATTGTCCACCTGGCTTGCTTTGCAAGTACACCGCGTCGTGGTCGAGAGATGTTGGTCAGACACCAGAGGGCTGCCGGTCTCGACACGGAGGGAGGAAGTACCGTGGGAAGGCATGATGCTTCGGACTTAATAAAGAGATGGGATGGGTGGTCAAAGGAGCAAGAATCACGGCACGAAGTCTTTGGAAAAAGCGAATGTGGTGTGCGAATGCGGTGTTCAGGACAGACGAGCCTCGTCAACGGCACCATCTCTTTTATAGTCCGAGCAGAGGCTGCCTCTCAAGGCTTCCTCGAAAGTCCTACCCATCGGTGCAGCTGGCAAGGCGGAAGTTCTATGGTGGAGCTTGGCGAGGATGCGTCAACCGCATCTTGGGTACATGAAGGACGAGCGTATGTCGACCGCATCTCGGGTACATGAAGGGCGAGCGTGTGTCGACCGCATCTCGGGTACAGGAAGGGGAGATGCGGCGGGCATCTTCACTGGGATGACGAATTGGCTCAAAGTGGATCCAAAAGCCCAAAGTGGATCCAAAGGCTTACAGGAAGTGGAGACGCGGCGGGCATCTTCACTGGGAAGACGAATTGGCTCAAAGTGGATCCAAACGGGTGTCATTGTCAGTTTGTCGGCATGTGGTGAATACTGCTGCTGCTGCAGGTGGCTGCTGCACGCATGAGTAGTCTGCTCCCATTTCCATCCTTCGGCGCTTAGGAATCAACAATCAGCCCTCCTCCCTTTGCAGCTTCTGCTGACGACGCTCAAGCACAACTCTGACTTATGTCGAAGCAAGGAAGGGAAATTACACGCAGGCACCGAACTTGGAACGTCTGGGATCAGGTGCGTAGGCGCAAGCGTGAAGAGCTTCGACACAAAAGCCCTGCTATGACCAGACATATGAGGGATGGTGCAGGAGAGACAGGCATCGTGATTTTGGCCAAGAGAAGGACAGGCGAAAATTGACCGTTCAAGTATCTTGGGTTTTTTCTTGCTGTCTTGTACAGGACGGTCGAAGAAAAAAATATGGGAACGGGAAGCTTTCGTCCAGGTTGCAGCCGCATCGTGAGGTGCGCTTTTGCTATTGTTTAAAGCCGCCAGGGATGCTGCGCGCGGTTCCGACACTAGCTAGCGCGCGAATACCGTCGCTAGCGCGCAAAGACGGGGATGCGGATGGATTGAAGTTGAACCATGCATAAACCAGCAGCAACCCACCAAATTGCCGGAAACTCGCAGCCATCATATTACGCGGCCGTGTTCTCAAAGTGCTACTGGCCAGTCATCATCATCCTGGCCAAGTCAGCATGCAGCACGTGCGTGGCGCATATACGGACGCACATCAGGACCTACGGCCAGGTGTAGGACGCTTCCCACTACTCTCAGATGACGGTCACGCCCAGGCTGTCGCGAAGAAAGCAAGCCCTGCCACGGACGTTGATCAGGGCATGGTGCTCATCCGCTCGGGTGGGTTCATCAACCTTGGCCTTGCTCACGTCGACGCGTGAAAGGGACACGGCGGGCGACGTGAGAATGGTTTGGGTGCCCAAGGGCGCATGCCGCTCTCGAGCTCGAGACATGCGCTCAATGCAGCGCAATCCTGATTTGAAGGGCTGCGACAGCTGCATTCACCGTCTACGTTGACCTGCGGAAAGTCATTTTGACAGTTCAGTCCGATTCTTGCTCCAATTTGCTCGCCACGGGCACTGACACTTGCAACGAGCATTGCAAATTCGACGCTTGTGATATCACGAGCCGAACCCGAGCCGCGGCAGGGGCTTGGTGATTTGAGTGTTCGGCCCGGTGTTTGCAAGCCTTCTGGAGCCCCAGATATGAAGTCCACCACTGGTCTGTTTTGGGGGCGGTTGTATGCAGATACAGAGAGGCATATCTCGAACACGCAGAGCGAGTCCTACTGACATGTGGGGGCTCGATTGACTGCCAGCAGGTAATATCGCGTCAAGATCCTGGGCTATACTCGGCGTAGACTGTTGGCAAGCAGGTCCTGCTCAAGTCGACGCCTTGCCAAATACTCTTGTGGAAGTTCAACGAGCTGTCTCGACTCGTCTGCGAGGCAAGGATAGGCAAATATGATCGGCTCAGGTGACGTGGCGTTGCATCAAAGTCCGAGCACACAGAGACGGAGTTTAAGATGTTGGAGGGAGCCAAGATCAGCAAGATCATCTTACAGTACCGTACCGCCCAGTCAGATCTCGCATATGACGGGAGACGGCCGCATCGCAGCGAGGATTTCGGTAGGTCGAGTTTCAGGTGAATAACCTGTCCAATCGACGTCGTCAGATGTGTGTCTTCAGGCGTCAGATTTGGGACTCTTTCGACTTGGCGAGAACTTCTGTCTTTCGCCCTGTTCAAGAGTTCTTCTGAATACGAGATGGTCAGCCCTGCAAAGCGGAGTCGATGCAGCCAATTGGTGCGCCGTCAGCCGTCTGAGGACCGAGAGGTCTCGGTTGCTGTGTCCCATTCTCTAATCTCTGTTCTCCTGCTCGCGCCTTGCAAAGACTTTTCGGGGCTCTGCATTGGTCTTCATGTTCATTGGGTGACTAAAGTGGTAATACTCTGCGGCTAGCAGATTCACCCACATGTCGTCTATCGAAAGCTCTCAAGCCACCGGTAGACGAAAGCAAACAAAGCCGCAACCCCACGGCTGGCCTTGACTGTGGCGCTGGTGGGCCTCCCGAAACCAATTTCGGCGCGCTTCCCCTCCCCTTTCCCACTTACTGCCTCCTGTCTGTTTACACTCCGCGAAACCTTTCCTTCCTGGAGTATGAAGCCTTCCTATCGGGATCAACCGAGCCTGGATGACACGGTCCAGATGGTGGGTATGAAACAAGTGCCAGGAGAAGACGTCGAACTGCCCGCGCATCTTCTTGTCAGCAAGGTCGATATTACCAGCAGCCTCCGATGACGTGCAGCTGTCGGGTAGGCTACCAGGGGCACGTGAGACGAGGGTGAGGGTCGACAACGAGGGATATTTTCCGTGATTTCATTCACCCTCGTCGATGCTCCCCAGTGAGACACCGTCTATTTTGTGAATCAGCGATGCAGCCAAAGCTAGAGAGATCTTGTGCCTCGTTGTCTCCTCGCCCTCATCTCAGACTCGACGCGATGTGCTGTGACCGTGAAACTGGAACGCAGTTGAGTCAAGAACCGAGGCCTGCACGACTCCACGGCCAACTCCTTTGCAGGGAGCATCATACAAAATTCCAACCTTGGAGATTTTGAGGCGCTTGAAGTACGGATGAATTTATCAAGGCCGTTTCGGTGACCCCCCAAAGACCGAAACACAACTTTCCGTCACGCTTAAGCCTGCTCCCTGGGTCTCGAATGAAAACGGTGACCGAGTCGTATGGTGCTGTATTGTGCAGAAACGAGGGCAACAATAAATGCGTCATGGCGGGGTATATGCAGGACACAGTGAGCGTCTCGTTGCGGCGACTCTAGGAAATGCAGGTCGGGCGACTGGCTGTAGACCTGACATGGCCGACATGATCGAGGTTGAATGGTCAAATCCAAAGACGATCGGCGAACACGGCCCCTTTGGCTCGGAGAGTTAGGAGAGCTCGTGCGACAAGCCAGCCACGTTCTGCGCATTATGTTTTTCGCGTGATATGACACGCACGGCTAGCTAGCATCCTACTGGCCCGGACGAAAGTTTTTTTCTTTCCCGCCATTTTCGTCTGATACATCGACCGGCCAGAGGCCAGCGACAAGAATTAGCAGAGACAGAACAGAATACGTAGCATGTGCATTCACCATGGCAGGTGGAGAGCATGACATGCTAGTTCTGCCTTGGTAAGGATGTGGCCAGTCAGCGCACAGTGCCGTGCATCGCGAGCCCGCTGCTGCATCGGTCGATATCGAATGACAAGGGATGCACAAGTCTCAAAGTCCCATGGGCTCGCCGGCACCCCTTTTACACGGAGCCGGTGCGAGAGGAGCAGTGCAGCGGTGCTTCCAGCGCGCACGCCTGTTTGTGTGGCCGAGCCGGGTTTGGGAGTTTTGTCTGTGCAACTTCTTTTGCCAATCACAGTCATCCAGGCAGGCAGGTAGGCAGGCAGAGCGAGCGCGACACTGGTCCGCGCGACCAACCAGGAAGCCGCAAAATTTCACCACGCCGGCAGCGTACCTAGTAGGGAGCCATCGCCGCTCACCCTCACCCAAGTCCACTTTTCGGCGTCCCCTTTTTGCCGGGGGACCCAGCGCTGGCCAGCAGCAAGCCCGTCTGCCCTGCACTGGTTCCAGTTCGCTCCCTCTTCGCCTAGCGCGAGGCTCACGCGCTTGCCAGCCGCCCCAAGTCTTTTCGACGGCAGTACGGAGACGAGACAAGCCATCCTCGACCAAAAAAAACAACCCTCCCCCCCCCAAACCTCCTATGCACCTTGATTTTCGTCCGCCGTTTTGCCAGCGTAATCACCAGGGCTTCATCGCCCGGCTTCTGCCATCTTCTCCTGTCCTGTCTGCTTCTCCCAGCGTCATTGCTTCCATCCGCAGAAGTACATGCATGTACTTCTACACGCCATGACACCATCGCCTCTGCCGTCCGGCCAGCCTTCTGAGCCTCGACGCCCACGCACCGCCCAGACCGTGTCAGTTAACGTTGCCGAGAACTCTCCATCGAGCGGGAGCCGTTATCAGCTGCACGTCAGCGAGTGCGTAGAGACCAAGGTCGTGACCACGACCACCCGGCTCACTCGCAAGTTCCCTCACGTCTTTGGCCGCGATGCAACCCCGCTCGAGAGCCTGGACACAAAAGAGTATCCCCTGGCCGCAAAGCCGACTCCCCCGGAGCTGTTGGAGTTCTCATACACAATCCCGGAGAACCGTTTCATCGACGAGGAAGATGATGTGGATGAGGATGAAGACTATTGCGACGATGGCGAAGCCGAGGGAGTCTCGCGTGACCGGGGAACTAAGCGGATCAAGGCCAAGTCGGTAAGCTTGTCACGTATTCCCCCCCCTAACCCCTCGGCAAAGACTACTACAATGTCGATTGTATGGGCAGACAGCACTACAGACAACACTACAGCGCTGAGGCCAATTGCTTTGGATCCTTGCTGACTTTCCTCGGGAAACACAGAAAATGAAGCAAGTCGCTTCCGGCGCACTCACGCCGACCGTTGTCAAGCTCGAACCCAATCTCCAAGAGACCCCAGCACAAAGCCGGACGAGCCGTCAAACGTCGCATTCTCCATCCGAGACCCCTCAACGGCAAACGAGGCAAACCCGTGCCAGCTTCGCAGACTCGTTGACCACTGCCGCTGCCACTTCGCATGCTTCTCCTGCACAAACCATTACGCCCCGAGCATCCCAAAGACTGGGCCGGTCTCATCTCCATGCCGTGTCAGACAGACTGAGAAGGTCCATGATCCAAGGCAGCTCAAGTTCAACATCTGTCGGCGGAGCCAGCATCGGTAATGCGGGAACACCAGCTGAAAGCACAGTACATCCTCGCCGGGACATCAGAGAAAGACAACTCCGTCCAGCATCTGGCCTACCGACAACGCCTGATACTTCAGACGTGATTGCACCATCTCAGAGACGCAGAACCAGTCACTCTGGTCGGCTCCGAACTTCATCACCGGATTCAATCCCGCCTGCCGGGACCTGTGATGCTGCTAGCCCGACGGGTAGTGACTCTCACACCGTTTTCAGCAGCACCGTTGCCACGCCGCCGATTACTGATGCGGATCCCGAGCCTTTTGCCGACGGAGATGATTCACTGCAACACTCTCTGCGTACCGCTCTGCAAAGCCGGCCGACGATCGATGTGGTTGCTGCGCAGGACGCCAGTCTGCCCAGCCCGCGACTGTCACCAACCCTGGCCGCCTCCCAGCTTCACGCCGAGTCTCAAGGCAGCGCGTCTTCCAGCTTCGCAACGTCCGCAAGAGACAGCAGTTCATCATGGGCTGGCGAGTCACAGGAGAAGCAGAAGCACAAAAACTCGTCGAGGCTGGGCCAAGATCGAAATAGTCATGCGCCCTTCGTTCTTGATAGCCATAATCTTCTCGACGCATTTGACTCGATGACGACGGAGATGAAGACGCTCATGATGTACCAATTCCTACGCCGTTGTCCACGCCCGACGCTTCGGGTCATTGCCAATGCTGTGAATCCAGCACTCAAGTGCGATTTCCTGCGGCAATTGCCCCTGGAACTAGGATATCACGTGTTGGACCACCTCGGTCATCAAGATCTTTGTAGGGCAGCTCAAGTTTCGCGACACTGGCGCAGCATCGTGGACCGGAACGAGACGGGGTGGAAAGAGCTCTTTGACCGAGATGGCTACACGTTGGCCCCCGGCGAACTCGCAAGAGCCATTGTACACGGCTGGGGCTGGCAGGATCCCGTCGGACCAACAGGTTTCGAGCGAGATCTGAGCATGCACCACCGTCTGACATCGTCCCAGTTGGATCTCACGCGGCAATTCCGAAAAGACTCTGCGCCGAAGGCCTCGAGAAGCTCTAAGCGGAAGCGGAGCCTGAATACATATTCTTCATCAGAACGATCCAAGCGACGAGGTGCGGGAGCACAAGAAACTGCAGCTTCGTCTTCGAAAGACGGATCGACGCAGGCCGAAGTGAAGCAGCACAAATCAGAAGGGCCACTGTCAGCCGCGAACGCCGCCGCCATTTCCGTTCCCGACCCTGGACTGGGCCTGCCCTCTCTTCGCCAACTCCACCTCTTCAAATCCATTTACAGACGCCACCACATGATTCGGAGGAGCTGGACGAGCGGTGATGTACAGCCTGGCCACGTAGCTTTTGCAGCCCATCCTCGCCACGTCATCACGTGTCTACAGTTCGACGATGACAAGATCATTACCGGAAGCGACGATACATTGATTCACATTTACGACACGAAGACAGGCACGCTACGGAAGAAGCTCGAGGGCCACGAGGGTGGTGTATGGGCTCTGCAGTATGAGGGTAACATCCTTGTGTCCGGATCGACGGATAGGTCTGTTCGTGTCTGGGACATCGAGCGAGGTCTGTGTCAGCAAGTCTTTTACGGGCATACTAGTACCGTGCGATGCTTGCAGATCTTGATGCCCACCGAGTACGCAAGAGACAGCGGCGGTTCGGCGGTGATGAAGCCAGAGAAGCCGCTGATCATCACAGGCTCACGTGATAGCCAGCTTCGAGTATGGCGGCTGCCAGAGGTGGGATCCAAAAGGTATATCCAGACGGGACCACCGGCCCAAGAATCCGACTGCCCTTACTTTATTCGCGTTCTCATTGGCCATACACACTCTGTGCGCGCAATCTCGGCGCACGGTGACACCTTGGTGAGCGGATCGTACGACAGTACCGTCCGCGTCTGGCGAATCAGCACAGGCGAGGCACTTCACGTACTCCGCGGTCATTCCCAGAAGGTGTACTCTGTGGTTCTCGACCACAAACGCAACCGATGCATCTCCGGCTCCATGGACTCTCTGGTCAAGATATGGGACTTAAACACTGGCTCATGTCTGTACACTCTCGAAGGGCACACTCTTCTCGTCGGATTGCTCGATTTGCGAGATGAGCGTCTCGTATCCGCTGCGGCGGACTCAACCCTCCGGGTGTGGGATCCGGAGAATGGCAGGTGCAGAAACACGCTCATGGCACACACGGGCGCCATCACATGTTTCCAGCACGACGGACAAAAAGTCATCAGCGGCAGCGAGAAAACGGTCAAGATGTGGGACGTCAAGACGGGAGAATGTGTGCAGGATCTATTGACTGACTTGACGGGCGTTTGGCAAGTGAAGTTTGATGAAAGGAGATGTGTGGCGGCAGTTCAGCGAGACCAGTTGACATATGTGGAGGTGAGAAGTCTATTGCCCCGGAAGCGGCCCGTTTACTGACTGGATGACTTGCAGATCCTGGATTTTGGAGCCGTCCGCGATGGACAACCACCGGGGGAACTGGGCAAGCGTATACTTCTCAACGAACACGAAGTCCCGGAAATCGTTGAGGAAGCGATCTGATGACGAATATCTTCATGAAACCACCATGTGATCCGGGAGCGACCCCTCAAAAAATGAATGACGAGATATAGCGCTATTGATGCCGAAGCCTGGATGACTTGCATTTTGACTTGATAGACTGACGGGTCCTGTCGGTCGTCTCATCTTTTCTATTTCTCCCTTAATGTTGCGAAAAAAAATAAATTCAAATCAAAGTACGCATCAATGTGGATTCAAGGTGCTTTGCGGCGTGTCACAAAAAAAAAAAAAAAGGGCCTGCAGCAGAGGCAATCAGTACATACGCTTTAGCGATTCACTTGCATGTCTGCATTCACTTTCAGTCGACATGGCGAAAGGACAAAAAGAGAAAGGACCAGCGTGCCGGGAATGAACAGGACTCACAGCTTGCTTTCGAGTATGATGAGGGACATTTTTCTGTCGAAGTTCCGAGTGAAATCCAGTTTACAGCCACGTATTGCCCACAATGTGCCACTGTAGTGCGAGGTGATGGGCGCCGACGCTTGGCTTCATGGAACCTCTGCTGACAAGCTGGTCGCTTCGCCGGGTGCCAAGAAAGTCGAGATCAAGGCGTATTCTGCAGCATTCTATCCATCCTTCCAATCCTCTTCACCGCACGATTTGCATGTCACACGGGCTGACCAGCACAGAATTATTTTCCCTCGCCGCGTCTCCGGAAGCCGCAAAATCAGACCGAGTCACGTCGACGAGCTCATTTGGCTCCCTCATGGTCGAGGAAGGGGGGACCGGACTGGGCCACGTCGCGGATGCCAAGGCCGCTGCTCCAGGCCACTCACTGCGTGCAGCGTCACACTTGACTGAACGAACACACAGCATTTCACAGAGGGCTTGCGCGTACAGATTACCCGAGCGCCAGTCATGCATGCATGCATGTTCTTGGGTTCACATTGCCCATTTCCCTGCATCATGTCGAAATGTGCCAGGTCTAGCACAGCGAAGCCGGAGCGAAGCCTGCCCGTGAACAGGCGGCCCCAGCCGGATCAGGACCAGGATCAGGGCAAGATAATCTAGCCACTTGGTGAGTGTGCATCAACTTTGCCTGTGTCCGTCCCTGTTGCCTTGCGCCGATACGGCTTGGAATCATAGACAGCGTGTTCACCAGCCTCTCGCGCCGGCCGGCGGCTCGCAAGCTGTGACGGACGGACAGGCTGCATATCT
This sequence comes from Aschersonia sp. MBC 508, assembly GCA_030780645.1. Classification (NCBI taxonomy): domain Eukaryota; kingdom Fungi; phylum Ascomycota; class Sordariomycetes; order Hypocreales; family Clavicipitaceae; genus Aschersonia; species Aschersonia sp. MBC 508. The sequence goes on along the minus strand of JAPFUF010001531.1, from coordinate 3,419 downwards.
CTGTGTCGCCTGACAGCGAGCGAGTGAGGAGGTTGGCAGGCAGGCAGGCAGGCACTAGTGGCAATAACACATGTAGCGCAGGTAAGTGGGGGGTTGCTTGATAAGTGACCAGAACAGACACGAACACAGGCACAGGCACAGGCACAGGCACAGACAAGTTGGCTTGTCGGGAAAGAGGCGGATCGAGTCTGGCGCGGCGATGCCCGCGAGTGCCCATTCATAGCCGACGCCGCCCGCTTCGCCTCGCCTCGCCAGCCAGCCAGGACAAGACAGGATTCAGATACGATACCGCTTCTGGCCTGAACAGCCCCTGCAACACCAGCGTGGCACGGCAAGGTTCCGAGGAGAGGAACCAGAAAACTTGTTCGGGGTTGCATCGTAAGGCACTCAATGAGCTTGGGCAGCAGCAGCGGCGGCGTCATTTCTGACTGGCCACAACGTGAGGGCGAGCGGGCACGTCTGTTCAGTCGTCCCATGCGCCACGGAGGAGCACACAGTGCAGTAACAGGTTTTGGTGTGTCGGCACCAGCAAAAGTGCTAGCGACCGAGGTAGGTAACCTAGCTGAGCTGGGGTTCACTTGGGTGGGGGCCGTCCAAGAATGAAGCAAAAAAAAACCCCCAAGGTCGGCTGGCTGGCTGGCTGGCGGCGGGGGGGGAAACACACGGTGGGAGGCCGCTTTCCCTTCCGCCTGGTCGTCCGTCGTCTCCCGCCCGCCCGCGAGCCACGTCCCATATCATGCACCGGCGCCTGACGAAACACGACGACGCACACGGACTCGGGTCACTGAGCCAATGAACACACGCTGCCTCTCGATGAGGGAAATACTCAATGGCGCACCAGGCCCGATACGACTTCGTTTCATCACTCTGCTTTGCTCACTCACAGCCCTGACTGTTTTAAAGAAGAAAGCCCCTCTGCGTACGACTCGACTCTTTTCATGAGCTTTCGCCCGTCGACGTGATCACAGCCCGTACACGGCCGTTGTCTGTGTAGCCCGAAGCGTCCCGCATCACAATTCCGTTGTCCCGCATTCCTTGGTTCATGTGCCCCTTCTTTCCCGCTTCCAGTTGCCAATTCCCTTGTTTCCACCGTGCCACAATCAACTCTGCGGAGTCGACGGACACCAGTGGGACCTGAACTGCTCCATCCGTTCCAGGGATTCTTCTCCGGACGATTCTCACCGACTCAATCAACAAGGTGGGGTTCCAGAGCCAACACAAGAGCCGAAGACCTGCTGATAATCCTGAGACAGGGCCACTTTGTGTTTTTTCTTCTACATAACCTCGAATTGCTCGAGAGGGGAGAGGAGGTGTAGACTACCAAGAGCCCTCTTTCTTCTTCTTTTCCTTTTTGGGTGGGTTCAAACCAGCGATCGGGTGCTGCGCGTCCGTCATGCCTCTGGAACAGACCGTCACCATTGTCAACAATTCTGGCAAGATCATCAGCACCGTACGTTGTCGAGTGGACATTCTTGGAGTCGTTCCTGATGGCACCAAAATTGAATACTAGACCTGCGTAGATCCGACGCTGACATGACCTCTACAGGGCAAACAGCTCTTCTCCATCTTCAAGGAGGCCAAGGCGTCCTATAGTGAGAAGAAGGCCGAGATCAAGGGCCTCAGACGAGCCGAGACATTTGATGTCTCTCGAAGTATCCGAGGGGCCGAGAGCCATCGGCGCTCGCGGGGCCATGGCCGCCACGGTGCGTATGAGCCCGAGCACTACACCGAATACGACTACGGCAGGAATCCCGAGTATCACGATGGCAGACGACGCTCCTTTGACGTCTACAGCGAGGCGAGCTCCAGAAGGAGCCGTCGCGTTCCCTCATCGTCGCAATCCGGACCTTACCAACAGGGCTCGAGGAGTCGACCGGCTCTCACGGAGAGCAACCTCAAGACTCTGAGCGAAGTCTCCAGCACAGCGCCGAGCAGGGTTCCTCCCACGTCATATCGCAGCCCGTACGTCGAGACCGTTCCGAGGGACATGGCCGTCTCAAAACTGGATCTTGCGCAGTCTGACGCGAGGAGCACGGCGGAGACGGAATGGAGAAGGGGCGCGGCGCTCCCCCGCAGGCGCTCCGAATCCGAGATTGCGCGACGGCAGAGGACGAAGAGCGAGGAGATCGACATGAACCTCGCCTATGGCAACATCCCGCCGGATCTGGAGTTTCGGGTCGACCTCGACCCAGCACGCGCCGACGAGTACAAGGCGAACATGCTGGTCCGGCGGGTCGAAGGCCTGCTGGACGAGGCTCACTGCGTGCAGCACTCGGCGACGTCCATCATCAAGCACCTGCAGCAGAAGCCGGACGCGGCGGCCGCGGTGGCGCTGACGCTCGCCGAGCTGTCGTCGGTGGTGGGCAAGATGTCGCCCGCGTTCCTCGGCTTCCTCAAGAGCGGCTCCCCGGCCGTGTTTTCGCTGCTCGCGTCGCCCCAGTTTCTGATCGGCACCGGCATAGCCGTAGTCGGCCTGACGGTCGTCATGTTTGGCGGGTGGAAAATCGTCAAGCGCGTGCGAGAGCAGCACGCGGCCCGGGAGGCCCTCGCGTGGGACGACGACAGCGGCGGCGGCGTCCCCGCGGACCGGCCGGCTCCGATGCGCACACAGAGCGACTTCGGCGGCAACGTGGACGAGGCGCTGATTGTGGACGAGGAGCTGAGCACCATTGAGACGTGGCGAAGGGGCATCATGCCGCCGGGCGCCGACAACGAGAGCGCCGACGTGGAGCTCATGACGCCCGAAGCCGAGCGCGTCCAGAGAGAGAGGCATCATCATCATCATCATCATCATCTGAAGGATAACGACGACGCCGCCGCCGCCGCCGACGTGCTGTCGACGAGAAGCGCCCGGACCACGCGCACGAGCGAGACGAAAACGACGAGTGCTTCTTCCTCCCGGGACGCCACCGGGAAGCAGAAGCCGCGGAATGAGGACGACGATGACGGTCGCGAGAGAGAGAGGAGGGGGAAGGGAAGGAGCAGCAGGGGCCACCCCACCGCGGAGACGGTCAGGGGGGGCGATTCGGAACTGGGCGGCCGCAGGAGGGAGAACAAGCCGCAGCAGCAGCAGCAGCAGCAGGGCAGAGAGAGGGGCCGCCGGAGAGAGAGAGAGCCCAAGATGATCGAGGACGGACGGAGGAGCCAGGGCGCGGAGCTCGTCTACAGACCCAAGGCGTCGAACCACGGCGAGAACATGCTCAAGGCGCTGTTCAAGAACAAGCGGAAGGAGAGGGACAGCAGGACCGACATGGTGCTGGCGTAGGGCCACGGCACGTTTTGGCGAGGGTGGTTCATTTTACAGCCCATGTATAGATGGCTATGGCACTCCTTAATGACGATGGTTCCCTTGCCAGCCCATGTATAGATAGCCATGGCACTCTTTGGTGATGATGGTTCCCTTGCCAGCCCATGTATAG
>JAPFUF010001527.1:0-10994 GCA_030780645.1 Aschersonia sp. MBC 508 | reverse complement strand
CTCTCCCTGGTACAGACGTCCGTTGTCATGTATAATCTCCTTTGATATGTACGTCACTCTAATGCTTGGCCACCCTCCATCAGGCCAGCTCCCGGCTGATATGATATGATGCACGTGGCCCTGGCTCCGCAATGTTGTTCCTAGATTTCGAGCTGAGGTCAATGAGTTCCGATTGGAACTTGATGCCATGGTAATCAAAGTAATGAAATCCCAAAGCGTGGTGCAAACTTTCCGGCAAGTGCTCGTACTGATATTTGGGCGTGGCTGGGTGGTCATTTGGACCGAGCTCTATCAACACCTTGATCGGAAGATGTTTTCATGCATCTCATACCGAAGAATCAGAACCCACGAGACCTAGACCGAAATGTTTGAGGATCGGACTCTCACGTTCAGACGTCATGGCGCAACGAATTACTCGGCCAAAGTCTCTCGGTCGTTGTTTCAAGTACTCCTGGCTGGGGGTTTCTCAGACGCGTGTATCTCAGTCATGATCGTAAAGGGGCACGTTCTGCTCGTGCTCCCCCTTCCAGTAATGAATGTCCCCGTGCCATGCTTCTGACCTCTAGTCATTGAAAGGAAAGGAAAGGAAAAGAAGAGTCTTGCGCTGTGCTTCGTGCAAACTGCGGGCTGACATGCAGTGCTGTCCAAGAGTATGGGATGTATCACCACCGGTGGCTTTCGCGCCCCCCTGCTTCTCGGAGCTGTCCGAAGCTCGATCTCACCGCTTCAAGTCGACACCAAAGCGGACATTACCGAGGAGACACAGGCGCAAAAGCATCCGTTTGCCTTGGGTGCTCGGCCAGATGACGCTGCCCAACGTCTTGCCCTTCGAACTCGGAGCAGGAGCTCAAGTAGGGATCAAGTTGAAAATCACATCCTTGCTGTAAGGGTGATAGTGGCAGCCCTCAGATATGCACTGGGGTTGTTTAATTCTTATTCAAGCCCCGATCTGAAGCCAATGAAGCCAGAAATTTTTGAAAAGCCCTTCGCCGGGTGCTATGCGCGAATAACAAGATCCTTCCCTCTCATCCCAGCATGTTCACAGTCCCCAGTGTGCGCTGGATTTGGAAAGATCTTAAATGTAGATGAAATGCCATGGTCTTCCCCTTTCCGGTCCTTCAGTCTCGCACTTCCACGTCCCCACCCTCCTTTTTTTTTTGTAACATCAACATTGACACATTAGTCCACCTTATCTCTGCCGTCTCCGACATCAAGATTACATGCTGCTGGAAGCCTAGGAGACGACGATGAGCATCAAAGGGGTGCAAAACTGCCGTCAACTGTCTGTCGATCTTGCACTTATCCCATGACCATGCCCTTCATACCCGATAAGTCACCCTCCTTGGCAGCGATTTCAAAATAACCATAGATGATGCTGGAAAATCGCTTGTTAGTCACCATGCGTCAGTTCAGTCATCTCGTGCCTCAAACTTACGTGACAGCAAGAAGAGTACCGGTACCGGAACCCAGAGCACCCATCAGATCGCTGGCAACAGAAAGGGCACCAATGCAGGCCCCACCAAATGCCGCAGCGGTGGGAATGATGCGCTTAAGCTCTTTGTACATGCTCTGGTCGCGGTGACCAGCCATGACAAGGCCTTGGTCCTTGAGCTGCTTGGCAACGTCACGAGGGCTGGAACCAGAGACCTCAATCCACGTCTTCGAGAAAAGGGCACAGGCGCCGAGCATGTAGATGATGTAGACAGCCGTGTGGATGGGATCCAGAAGGGCATCCTTGAAGTTGAGAGGGGGCGACATGTAGTACGCGATGCCAGAAATGGCGTGGAGCTGAGAAGAACCATCCTTGGCCTCCCATACACCGAAAAGACGGACCAGGAGGTTTTCGGAGAATCGAGAATACATCATCTGGCTGATGAGAAAGACATTGGACGACAGAGCAGACTGCAGCATGATGGGCATGTTGGAGGTGTAGAATAGTCGGACAGGGTAGGAGCCACGAGCACCCCGCTGTCGGGAAGACTTGACGGGAATCTCGACACGGAAACCTTGAAGATAGATGACCGCTACGAAGACCAGAATGGTCGCCAGCAGGTTCATGATGTTGGGCAGATTTTGTCTGTAGAAAGCCTCCTGAAGAGCACGCTGCTTGTTGGGCCAGGTCATGAGGAGGTGGAACAGGGCAATGACGGCGCCCTCAAACTCAGGGCCACGGCCAGTGTTGATGGTGGTAGGAGAGAAAGCCTTCCACATGATAGATTCGCAAATGTTGGTGGCGATGAACAGAGAAATCCCGCTGCCGAGACCGTAGCCCTTTTGGAGAAGCTCATCGAGCAGAATTACAATCATGCCAGCGACAACTAGCTGCAAGATCAGGAGGAAAACAATGCCGGCGCCGAGATCGGAAGGGGGCCCGTAGAGACCGGTGAAGACGTAAACGGTGGCAGTACCTGCGGACAGAATGAAGGCGAACAATTTCTGGGCAGTCTGATAAAGCTCGCGGTCGGACTTGAGGTCGAGATTGACATCGATCATGTGGGTGCCGGCAAGCAGTTGGAAGACCATGCCGGAAGAAATGATGGGGGTGATTCCCAGTTCCATCAACGTTCCCCTATTACTCGCCATCACCATTCGCAGCCAGTACAAAGGATCAGAATTGTCCGATGAGACGATGCCGTAGAGAGGCATCTGGCTCATGACCAAGAAAATGAGGAGCGTCAATGCCGTCCACATCATTTTCTGGTTGAAGGGAATTTTTGTCTCGGGCTGCTGAACCTCAGGGAGGAACGGCACGAAGGGCTTGACCAAGTCAAGGAAACGTACTAATGGAGCATCTCGCAGGTCAGCGTCGAGCTCACACCGGTCAATTGCGTATGAAAATCGATGATGAACGCCGTGGCGCTGCTCATAAGCTTCACGGGAGCTGCTGGTGCGCTGCGACGCGCGCGAAAGGATACCAGGGTTGTCACTTACGGGAACTCATCGTGGCGGTGGCAGACTCGACAGGGTGAGCGGTAGAGAGCGGCAATGAATGAATCTATCTCATTCGGAGGGGGCGAAAGAAGAGCAGGAGGGAGACGAGCTGGGGAAAGCCCGAGAAGCGGATATAGACCAGGCCGTCGAACGGATGAGCGCGCTGAGAAAGGGAGGCAGTCAATCTGGCTTCAAGCAGGACCCAAATTGTAGATGTGTCCAGTCGAAAATCGCCGGGGTGTACACGTGATTGAACCCCACAGCCCTGCAGCGGACAAGCGGGTGCCTAAACCAAAAGCTGCAACTACTGTAAAAGGCATCAGACCCCTGCCGCGCGCCGCTGTGGTCCTACTGTCGCCCGCAGAGTTTAGTCATTGGCAACGCGAAGTGTCGGCCTTTTTTTTTTTTTTTTCCCCAGCAAACGCAAACCAAAAGCCCGCCAAACCTCCGAGACTCTGGCGAACACCATATGTCCTTCAAAAGGGGATGGTACTAGATCCTCACGAAATGACGAATCCCTAATATAAGCTCACATGCCACTGCTGCAGCACCTTGGCACTGTTCTGCGTCGCAATGTTCCCGTCATGGCCGCCTCAAGGATTCCCGCGCAGCCATTGCTGGTTGTGCTGGGTTCCACCGGCACAGGCAAGTCAGATGTAAGATGCTTGGCAGATTGCAGATTGTCCATCAACGAACGAAACTGACGACCTGAGACGCCAAGCTCGCTGTCGAGCTCGCGTTGCGATTCAAAGGGGAAGTCATCAATTCGGACGCCATGCAGCTTTACGACGGCCTCCCCATAATCACGAACAAGATTTCCCCTGTGGACCAGAAGGGCATCACTCATCATCTCCTCGGGCACATACCTCTCGGCGATGCGCCTTGGGATGTTGAGCACTACAAGCGCGAGGCGACCAGAGTAATAGACGAGATACGCGCCCGAGGCAACTTGCCCATCATTGTTGGTGGAACGCAATATTATGTCGATCCATTGCTGTTCACCGATGTCATTCTGGACGACGTTCAACAACAGGCCAACTCTTGCCAACTTTTCCCTATCCTCGATATGCCGACTGAGATACTACTGGAGGAACTCCGGAAATGCGACCCCATCATGGCGGAGAGATGGCACCCAAATGATCGACGCAAAATTTCGAGGTCCCTCGAGATCTACCTGCATACCGGCAAGCCAGCGTCGCAGTTCTACGCAGAGCAAGAAGCGCGCAGAGCCGCTGGTGCGCGAGGCAACAAGAGCACAGGACCCTGGGAGAAGCTGCTGTTCTGGGTGTTTTCGGATAAGGAAGTACTAAACGAGAGGCTCAATCTTCGTGTGGACAAGATGCGCGAGGCTGGTCTCCTAGATGAGGTGAACGAGCTGTATGCTTTCAGGAAAGCAATGGAAAGCAACGGCGAGCGGCTAGATCTGACAAAAGGTATTTTTCAGTCGATTGGGTACAAGCAGTTCGAGCCGTACTTGCAAGCCATCGACGCCGGACAAAGTGAGGCAGAGCTGCGCAAGTTACTTGCGGCTGGAGCGGAAGATATGAAGGCTGCAACAAGACGGTACGCGAACTATCAGACCAAGTGGATTCGTCTGAAACAGATGCGGCGTCTTCAGGACGAGGGACCGGACGCGATCGACAGCTTGTATCTGGTCGACAGCACCGATGCAAACAAATTTGACGAGAATGTGGTCCAGCCAGCGACTGCATTGACTGAAAAGTTTCTCGCAGGCCAGTCACGTCCGGCGCCAATGGAAGTCTCGCAAAAAGCAAATTCGGTGTTGACGAGCGTACATGAGCCTCCGCCCAAAGAAACGCCAATGAAAAGGGCTTGTGAGCTCTGTCAAACCGTATTGGTGACGGAGCAGGCGTGGCTGAGGCACGTCAGGAGCACAGGTCATCGTCGAGCGATGAAGAAGAGGACAAAGCTGGCGCTGGTTGTTGTGAATGGCGCGGAAAGAAGGACGAATCCGGACAGCGTCGACTTGGATCAGCGGCATGAGGCATCAGAGATGTCACGCCCGTCAAGCCCAGATTTGGCATCTATATTTCCCCCTTGATTCCACACGCCTCCGACGACGATGATTATTTTCTGCCTCTTTTGAGACAAATGCCCAGTATCAAGCTTTGTGCACAGCCGTGGTTGCACATCGGCGCGCTACATGTAGCATCTAACCATGAAGCTGGTCCCTCTCGAGGCCGACATGTCCTGGCGCTAGGTCGAGTCGGCGATGTGCGTGCTCGGCCGGAAGCGAGCCGGCAAGAGAAGACCTCTTACCCAGTCGCCCGACAGGCTGAGTCCTCGACCCGTAATTTGTTCACTGACGGCTCATCAAGTTGTTGGCCGGCCGGCCATGCGACTGTTGCGCGTGAAATGTGCGCGCGATCACGCTTTCTGGGCGTCGGTTGAGTCATGGCATGACGGCGCGTGCCCGCCTGTGCTGTTAGCGGACGCCCATCTGCAGCTAACGTCGTGCGGAGATGGTCTGGTGCCCTATCTTGTGCCGATCTTTTTCCTCTGCGCAGCAGGTGGACTTTGCCGCGTTGGTGGCGCGGTGGCCCTTGCTGGAGCTGCGACGTTCGAAGGCAAAAGTCCGCAAGCCAACCCGGTCTCAGTCATAACTCTCTCACATACCATACTGCGCCGCCGTCATGGCGTTGTGTTCCCACCGTCGCCGGGCAGCTGCCGGGGCTGCCTGGGGCTTGCTTGGTCAGCCGAGTGTGATAACTTATGACTGCTGCGTCTGGCGGCGCACGTTGTCGTCTCTGGACCCGCCCGCGGAGCGCGGCTGAACGACAAGGCCAATGGCAAAAATCCCTGCACGCGGAGGTACATACCGTACAGCCACATGACTCCGGTCAATGTCCTTGGACTGGTGACCTGGAGGAAACTTTGTAGCACTGAAGCGCCTTTGCTGGCTCCGTCATCTGTCCGTCATCTGGATGAAGCAGAAGAAAGCCTGCACGTCGGCCCAGGCAATTCAGGGTCCTTGATTTGTACGGACAAAATATCTTTCCTTCCCGTCCCTTCCCTTCCCTTCCTTTTCCCGGGTTCTCAAGGCGGGGAGCTGCCACCTTTCAGGGTCAGGTCCGCGCTGTTCCAACAGGCATACGGCTAGATAAGAGCTTGGTACTGTAAAATTTGCGGCGTGGCATTGTGCCTCGGCTCCGTCTAAGACATGGTTACTTGCGTCCCGGGGAGTCGTTGGCGCAAACTCAAACCCCGGAAGCCACCAGGCTACTGTAATAATCGTTGTTTAAAAAAAAATGAGCAGAGTTTGATGCATCAGGCACCACTTTTGCGGAACAGGCGCCGTTGCTTTAAAGCAGGAAGCTTATGCCGCAGCCAGTCTGCTCGAACCTGTACCTGTACTCCGCAGTGCCTCTGGCCCGTATTGCCAACTGCCAGCGGGTGCCATCCAATAAAGGTCCAGGTTTCATTATACTTTAAGGAAAGCAGCAGAACGACCCCACCAAAGAGCAAGCCGTGCTCAGTCATCGCTCAGCCGCGTCCAGGAACAAAAGGGAAAAATCAAAAGGGAAGAGGAAAATCGAAATCCAAGAGGCCCAAGTCCCAACTGCCGACGGACCAGGCCAACCGTTTGCTCCGTCGCGTCGCCATCCGCTAGCGAGCACCGCCGCCCTCGTTCCGGTGCGCTAGGTGCGCAGCCTGGTCCCGGCTCTTCCCAGACGTCCGTCGCGCGCCTATTTCGTCAGCTTCTTCCCATCGGCCCTGTCGCAGACCTCATTCCTGGCATCCTCAACTGAGTACTTGACGGTCCTGCGGGCTGCCCCTTGCGCAACGGGGTGACTGGCCTGTGCATGAATGCTACCCTCGGGCTGTCTCTCTCTTATTGCGCCCGCGCCATCGCAAACTGTCTTCGGTCTGGCATGTGAGCCTCATTGAGCCCGCATACCAGACATGTCAGCTTCCGTCTCTCCCGCGGCACGAAACCGGCACAACAGGATCTTGGCCTGCGTTCTCTGCCAACACCGCAAAATCAAATGCGATCGCAATGCGCCGTGCTCCAACTGTATCAAGGTACGTCGTGGCAGGGCAGCGGGGGCATGTGATGCGGCATACGCTGTGGCTCGTTCCGCCTCGGGCGCCGTTGCAGACGACGACGCATCGGAGCGAGGTTACAGTACACGACGCTCACGTTGAGGCCATTGGTCTAGGCAAACGTCACCTGTGTTCCGAGCACACCCGCCCCAGCTCGAAAACGACGACGACCAAACCAGGATCTCCAGGAGCGTCTGGCGCGATGCGAGGAGCTGCTCAAGCAGTATGCAGACGGACCGACTCCTGGCCAAACCCCAGCACAGGAGACGGTCACGCCAACCGTCTCCAAAGCTGTCAAGTCCGAGACGTCAGAATCGGAGCTCCCGCTGAGCAAGAAGTCGAGCAAGTTCGAGCCGGCTTGTCGCATGGTCAACGATGACGGCAGTGTACGCTATATGGACAGCCACATCTGGGCCACGGTCTATGAGGAGGTAAGTCATGTGTCACACATCGTCCGCTAGAGACTGGCGACCACTCTTTTGCCGTTTCCCGAATAGCAGGGCCCCTTGTTTTTGGTGGTGCCGGCTATTGAGAGAATCTCCATGAATCAGGAAGTCGAGGAATTAACGCCTCATCCAACGTGCAGTTGCAGGCCATGCGAGATATTGTCGAAGCTGAAGATCCCGAAGACTCCAGCATACTCGGCTCAGAGGAATTAACACCAGAAAATAACGCCGACTTGTTCTTTGCGGGCGATTTGACGAGTTCGAGCGTAGATGACTTCACCCCTGATCCCATACACGCATTCAAATTATGGCAATTTTTCCTGGATCGCGTCAATCCTCTGTTCAAGGTGGTTCACGTTCCTGCCGTGCAGCCAATGATCATGGACGGTGCGACCAACTTGAGGGGGCTCCCCTATCATCAACAAGCGCTCATCTTCTCCATATACACAACGGCGGCCCTCTCCTTGAGTGAGGTTGAGTCTGTTCAGCTTCTTGGCATGTCAAGGGAATCCGCCATTCAGAAATTTTTGGCCGGCACTAAAGTTGCCCTAGTGCGTTTCAATTTCTTGAAAAACTATAACATGACTGCTCTGCAAGCACTAGTTCACTTCGTGGTGAGTGCATACGATGGCAGGTGAAACTTTCCCCATTGACTGATTGTGGGTGCAGCACTCCCTTCAAGGGCGTTACGATCGTCATGCTGCCTGGGTTCTGACGGGGACTATTGTTCGCATTGCCCAGAAAATGGGCTATCACAGGGATGGCGAGGTTCTCGGACTTGACGCCTACGAGACAGAGATGCGGCGCAGGCTCTGGTGGCAGATCATTATCCAGGACTCCAAATATGCCATGCTTTCGGGCCTCAATCAGTCAGTTCAGCCACTGCATTGGGACACGAAACCTCCGTCAAACATCAACGATGCAGATATTTTCCCGGGCGCCGCCGAAAAAGTGCAAAGCCGCGAAGGTCCAACTGAAATGGCCTTTGTCCTGATTCTCAACCAGATTTACAAGTTCAAGATGGACGCAGACATGCAGAACAATGGCGCCGCGTTCGAGGCCGCTATTCTGGGCGAAGACATCAATGGAAACAACAAGGGCGCTTCGCAAGATCCACAAGAAGACGTGTACAACAAATTCCGGCGGCACTTTGAGCAGATGGTGGTCAACCTGCAGGCTCTCGAGCAGACGTACATTGATGTGAATGCCGGAAACGTGCACAAGGCCGCCAAAAGCATCAGACACATCTTCATGGGCAAAATAGGCGACATGATGCGGCCCTTGAAGGAGCAGCCTGAGTATGGCACCGAGATTTTTGGGCCCAAGGACAGCCTGTTCAAGATTTTCGTCATCGGGACGGAGCAGCGGCTGGATCAGTACGACACGATGCGCGAATGTGGTTTCCTCTGGTTTGTGAAGTCGTACTTCCAGATGGACATATTCGCTGTCATGACGGGTCAGCTCTGTGAGCGCCCGACGGGATCCCTGGCTGATCGAGCGTGGAAAACGATCGAGCGATCCTACGGCTATCACGCCGAGTTGTTCGACATGACCCAAAAGCAATACTCGATCCAAGCTCACATCACTTTGCGGGCTTGGCGGGCGCGTGAGCACGCTTTTGCGCAGGCAAGGCAGCATCTGGAGACACCTCGATATATCCAGCGATTGCGGGAGCTGTTGCCCTCATACGAGTCCAAGTCATCCACACAGTCGATAGGCGCCACGCCGCCCTTTTTCGGCTCCAAAGAAGGCCAGCTTCCCGCCGTCCAAGCCACTCCATTCCCAGGGCTGCCGTCGGTGCCAGGTTCATCTCCGCAGCAGGCGCCCTCGCAGCAGTTTCAGCAACTGCAGCTGCATCAGCAGCACCAAGCTCAGCAGCAGCAGCAGCAACAGCAACAGCAACAGCAACAGCATCCTCAACAATCACAGCAACAGCAGCAGTCGCCTGGAGTTGTCGATCCGTTTCTGGGGGGCCTTCTGGACATGTCGGGAATGGACTGGGACATGTTTGGGGACGCGCTGAACCCCCAAGACCAATTGTCTGTGGGCATGTTTGGGTACGGCGGCTTTCCCGCGCCGACAAACGGGGCAGCGATGCCCAACCACTTCAACGCACGCCGTTTCAACTAGGCGCAGGAACAGGCGGCAGCAGTATTTCGGACAGGAGAGCGGTGCATTGGGGGCGGGCGTTGGTTGTCTCGACACTCGCCAGCTACGACGTGGTCGAGCGGTGTTGTTTGTTTGTTCTCGACGGCGCAACGGGGCGGGCATTTCTTCGGCGATCAAAGGGATCGCTCATTCAGCTAATCACATGTATCAAAATTCTCAAGATAGCGCATTTGTCAGACACAATGTCCATCTTTACTGAGTTTCGACGGCGAGTTCCACCGCTTCAGCAGCGTTACCCAGACCAGTTCCACATACAACGGGGAAGTCACAATGGGCCAGTTGAACATGCAGTTCGAGTAGCAGAGGCCATGGACTATCTGAGGTGGTCCGGCCGGCTGGACATGTTGCCATCACGTAGAAAACAAGCCCCTTGGCCTCGAACAAGGCCATGATTTTGTTAAAAAAAAATGTAGATCGCAAAATGAAACGACGCCGGGACCGCACACCCGGCGTCGAGATTAACGACGGATCGGCATTTCCTCTCCGAAAAGCCCCTGGTTCCCTGCTGGTCCGTGACCAACGGGACTGCCACTGCGCCATCTGCGCCGCGGGAGAGCAGACAGAGGCAGGTAGCGCGCGCGACGAGCATTCGTGAACTATCTGGAGGGGGAAAAAAGAAAGAAGAGAAGTAATGAGAAGGAAGGGTGCAGTCGAATATGGGCAGCACAGGTGGGCCAGCACGTGATCAGTATCTGTAGAGAGCATATAGGCGACTTGAGCGCCGCGTCACGTGTGTGCGCCGGCCAGGTAGTCAGTAGGTGGGTGCGTTGGCTGCTGAGCTGAGATATTGGCGCGCCTTGATTGGCGTTTTCTGGGCCGAGGAACCGAACGGCATCGAGCAGCTCTAGTTTCGCGCTTATACCGCTGCCACAACCGACAACCACTACACAACTCTCCAACAGAAAGTTTCTCCCCCCCCAATCTCTCTGCGACCTTGCTCTGGTCTACATTTGTCTATTGTCAGTGGAAAAGGACGGTCAAGCTGGTGGTCAAGATGCTTGCTCAACGGGTCGGCGTGGCTGCCCTGCGCAGAGGTACTGGTTTCCTTTCGTCCTCCTTTGCTTGTTTGTCCAACCCGCGTGCTATATGATTGAGAGCCGCAGGTCCTTGGCTGGCTGACTGACTGGCTGACTGACTGGTGTTGTTTGGTGCAGGTGCCGCTGCTACTGCCTCCAAGTCGAGCGTGTTTGCACACCTCCCGAAAGTTGCGCTCCCGACGACGACGATGACGATGACGGGCCTGCAGCACGCACGGTACGTGACGAAGGCCGCTCCCTCTCCTCTCTTTTCCCCCCGTTTCCTGTTCCCAATCCCAGAAAGTGGGGACGTACAAACGTTCTCGAACCTCGAAGAGAATTACCCGTGTACACACTGGGTTCTCGA
>JAPFUF010001525.1:0-19855 GCA_030780645.1 Aschersonia sp. MBC 508 | reverse complement strand
AAGGGAGGAAAAAAAAAAAGAAGACAAAAAAAGGAAAGGCAAGGAAAGCCGTCTTATATTCGAGCATTGTATTTATGTATATACATACACATAAAAATGGCGGCCCCAGTGCGGCCCAAACGAGCTGATCAAGACCCTGTGCTAACGTTTCCTTTGTTTATTTTCTCGTCTTCTCCCGGAAACCACAGACTGCCCTCAAAAGATGGTCTCTTGGACTGGGACTGCGCCGAGGCCATTGACGTGTCGGCCATGGCAGATGCGCTGGGGTATATCCGCCAACATGCCACGTTTCCCGTAAACACTCTCTTCCCTCTGCAGCTGTTTTTTTTTTCTCCTCAACAGAAGCCAGCCATATTTCCTCCCTTACCCTGTGGTGTGATGCTGGGGTTGAAGCCGCTTGTGCTGACGCGATTTTCCCCATCTCTTTGTTTGCGCGTTGCGTTGCGTGTAGTCGACGCTCGATTCGAAAGAAGACCAAAACTCCGTCGGGACGTGCCCCGTGTCGGACACGCTCGTCGCAGCGCTCAAGGACAAGGTCAGGCAGCAGCTGCCGGCCTCTCACCCTCTCTGGGCCACCAGTAGCAGCAGCAGCAGTGACGGGCGAGTGTCGCTGAGGATGTGCATACTGGACGGGTTCTTGCTGTACTCGCCGTCCATGGCGGCTCTGCAGGGCCACTTTGACCTGAAGCTGTTTGTGAGGACGTCGTACGAGAGGGCCAAGGCCAGGAGGGAGGCGCGCGATGGGTACGTGACGATCGAGGGCTTTTGGACGGATCCCCCCGGGTACGTGGACAAGGTCGTCTGGCCAAACTACGTGCAGGAACATGCGTGGATGTTTCAACAGGGGCAGGTCGAGGGCGCGTATGACGAGCGTGTGCTGGAGGAGGCCCGCATCAGGGTGCTCAAGGGGCAAAGCGTCGATGTCGGCTTGGAACAGGTGCTGGTCTGGATGGTGGACACTGTGCTGGAGGAGCTCGCCAAACATCACGGGTAGACGATGGGCGTGGAAACAATCTAGCGTGCCCAAAGGGTATTTTCGTATCTAGAATGGCATCGTTATTCATTTGGATTACATCTTCATGGGGCTGGACCATCCTGACCATCCCTCAGCGACAGTCGTTGTCCCCACCCTTCTCTCCCCCTTATCCAACAGTTCCTTGAGGCACATGTCTCATTCCATCGATGCCTTTAGCAGGCATCGCTGGGCATCCGATCCGCCCCTGCGGTGTCTTCGCTCATCATAAAGCGGAGAGCCGCCTCAGCAGCCCTCGTCTTGATCTCTTCTTTATAGATACCGTCCGTCACCTCCGCTACGACGCGGTCGCCGACTGTCACCCGGCAAGTATATCTCCTCTCACCGTCCGTGGACTCTGCTGTATCAACAATGTACGACACGGTGTGGGCTCCCGCCTTGTCGCCGACCAAACTTTTCGGATGCGTGACCTCAACACCATCCGTTATGAAGCGGTCCAGATAGTGGAATATGCCGAATCGCTCAATCATCGACTCGCAAGCCTCAATGGACCCCGAGTCAGACCAAACAGCTCCCAAGAGCGATTCAAAAATGTCGGAGAAGAACTTGTTCATCCGCAAGCGAGCAAGCAGAGCCCAAGGATAGTCTGAGCCATGCTCGAGTGCCGATGAAATTTCTTGCCCGAGACCTCCATCAACTCGCGCCACCATCGTCGCCTGCGCAGCACCGATGCCTTCACAGCCGTGTCTCATGAACATCCACACGTACAGCGGGCTTGCTTCCTTCTCCACCAGCTCGGCGATCTCGAGTTTTGTTCGCTTCTCCCTGAAACACATCATGATATATCCAAGAAAGTCCTTGTTCACCACTGCGCTTCTCAGGAGATGCATATGGGGGTACGTCAACCGGGGGGAAACCGAGAATGTTCTTCGCACCACGATATAATCCAAGATTGCATCGCCAAGAAACTCGAGTTGCTCATATGAACGTCCTTCGAATCCGTACGGATAAGTCGGATGCGTTAGAGCATCAATGAGCAGCGATTTTTTCGCGAATTGATATCCAATCATTCCTTCAAGCATGCCCAGCTCTGGCGGAAGAGGGCCTTGGCTGTCTCGTGCCCTGTCAAATATCGTCTTTTGGTTCTGCAGCACACTGCGCCACTGCACGTCGTCAATGAAACTTGCTATACACGCTTGAGCCGCTGCTATACCTCCATCGACGCAAGCGGCACCTATAAGCGACTCGACCGTGTCGGCCAACATCTTTGTACTCATCGTGCGTAATGTGGGAGGCCCGGCGGCATCGTTGTTGGACAAGTACAAAGGTCTCCACTGGAGTCCTGTGAATTTCTGAGTCAGGATGAAGCGAGAAAGCCCAAGGTCCATGGCCGCTCTCGAGAGCCGGGCATTGCTGACAATCCGATCCTTGGAAGCAGACATATATCCCTCGGGCCAATCCTGATCTGCGAACCCCCTGTTTAGTCCTGCAGCTTTCACTTGTCAAATAGATGAAGTCACTCACGATCGGCCAAAAGCTGGAGAGCGGTACAGAATTTGAGCACAGCATCGCCGAGGAACTCAAGTCGCTCGTAGTTTACAGGCTCGTGCGCTTCTGTTGAACTGATAGCCTCCCTCCAGAGCGCCGGGTCCGTGACGGGTGGCTTCTTCGTTAAGGACCTGGCAGCCTTCTGTGTAATCATCATGATCTCCAATTCATGTAACAAAGAGGGAATTAGCATGCCCAGCTTGGCGTACTTCACCGGAATGCTATCGACCCTTGTTGCGGACAGCGGTATGGCGCCGTGAATACGCTTCGAGGTAGGAGGGTGCTCAGGGTGCTTAGGTCGATTCAGCAAAGGATGAAGAAAGTCAGACCTTTTGGTCCATTTCTTGGTCAACACATGTGGAACATTGTCCGGGACCTCGTCAAAACCTGCATAGAATCTCTGCAACTCATGTTTTGCAGGTTTCGATTCCGACATGCCGAGATAGAGGTACGGGCTACCCCAGGGGCTTCGAAGCAACCCGATTTGACTGTGACTCGTGAATTCGCCCGGGTCAAAGGCGCGAGCTCCAATGGTCTTCATGGATATGTCGAGATTACTGACAAAAATCTGCACCACATGGCGCTCATCACGTATGGGGAATCGATGAGAAAAATGCAGCGCCAGTAAAGCTGATGTGTGATCAGGCAATGCCTTGGCTTCTGCCGTGGACAACAAACGCCGAGATGTGCAACGAAAATTACAGGTCTCGCTTTCGTCAATGTACACCGGTACCAGCCGCCAGTCAGGCAGCGCACATGGTAAAACGAGACCAAAGTCGGTGTTGCCGCCCCTGTCATCCTCCAGGGACATTGAGTAGAGCCACAGCTCGGGAACGTCGGCTCCCCAGCCTCTACGAATATCAACCCACGGGTCGACGATTGCTTCGACCTCTGCCGATGATTCCCTGCTCTCCACGCATTGAACCTGATGAAACTTGAACGGAAGGAGGTGATCATCCACCAAGCCCGCGGCGTAGAGGGCCTTGTAAGCTTGGAGGGCGGCATCTTTGGTGGCATTCTTCTCCGAGAGCCACATCCCTTCGCCATTGATTCGTCGCAATTCTGGAGGAAGGAACAGAGGAAGGATCACAGTCGCGCTCAACCACAATTGCGACGAACTCCAGTGCTTGTGTATGATGTACTCGGGACGATGGTCGACGAACTCTCCCGCGTGGAGGCTCATGCAGAAATGGTCCAGATGAGTTTTCGAGTTATCGATATCGATTCTAGCCCCGGTAGACCGCACCTCCAGCGACGCGCAACTTGTCTCTTCAAGACTCTCTATTTGCTGGAGTCGCCTTGCTGCTGACTCGGCGTCTCGAAAACTGGCTTGCAAATCATCTTCCCAGCGTTCCCAATTTTCAATGGCGGGGGAAAGGCTTTCGCAGAATAAGATAAGCCGAGAGTCCTGCATTCTGGCCCTGCCTCGACGTTGAATGAATGCTTTGGGCGTGGGGGGACTATCAAAGCAAATGACCGTATTGCATGCTGGCACGTCAATCCCCTCCTCCAAGACGGACGTAGCGACGAGAATATTGACTTTCCCAGATCGAAAATCCTCCAGAGCCATTCGTTCTCTCTCGTCGAAGGGCTCAGCAAGATGTTTGCACTTCTTTGGGATGCTCAACGAACTAACCATAGCCTTAATACGGTGCTTCTGCGCTATGCCAGGGCAAGACGCGAGAAGGTCGCACAGGATAGGGACCGTTGCACGTTCTTGCACAAAAATGAGGCAGACAACTGGTTCCTCGATAGACAGCAATTTTGAAACCAGAGCACTTCCCTTCCCTGAGACTTGATGGCTAGTCTGAGGTGCCGAAGGTGGGCGTTGAGGGGAGACTCGACGCAAGGGATCGGCCAGGTAGAGCTTCTCAGGATCAGTCCAACCAATGGACACGGTGTCTTTCCGTCCTTCCACCCGAGTCAGAAAGGCAGAAATTGCTTTCCAGATATACAAGTCCGCAGCCCAGGAACCAAGTTGGTTTGCAATACTGTTGGAGTGATTGATGAGTGTTCTAATCGAATTTTGTACAAATGTATCCTTTTTCTCAATCGCGCGTTCCCAGGTTCTACGATTTCGATCCGATGGATTGCGTTGAAGCTCCAAAATATAGGGGTCGTGCGTGATGTCGAGACTAAGAAACTCATGACGCAGGCGCTGCATCGACTCCGTCACCAGTAGTCCATTGTCGATGTACTGAACGGTTTCTAGACGGGGTCTCTTGACGTTTTGAAGTAGTTCGGCGCGGTGCAAAGTTGGTGTCACACATTTGGCGTCGAGCAGAGTCTCGAGGCTTTCAATGTTCTTGAAATCTACTGTCATACTGGGAGTCGCCGTGATGCCAAGCACAGCAGGAGTAGGGAGGCCCGAGACCTTATTTCGTTGATAAAAGTTTTTCATGATCTTGCCGCCCGGATGTCTACCCACGCAATTGTGTGCTAAACGGAGCGTGTTGTCAGTGTGTAGCCGAGCCGGGATTCATGTCACGGCGGTGGACTTGCCTTCATCAAAAACAAGGAGCGAAATCTGGTCCATGAAGACAAATGCGTGACAGAGAGCATCCAGAAGGACTTGATACGTAGAGACAACAATACGCACGCCCTTCAGAACAAGTTGCCATACTTTTCCTGACCAGGCGTCAACACCATCTTGGCCAGTCAGCAGCCTGGTAGACGTAGCAGGGACTTGGAGTTGAATGACATGGAACTGCTGGGTGGCGAGGGCGACAGTTGGAGCGAGGAACCATATCATCTGATGAGTGATCATTAAAGATTGCGACTGAGAGGGCTCGGGTGGTCATGAATACCTTGTCTGGACTTGCTCTCTCCAGCTCGGCTTTCATGCGCAAGACGGCACTTCAACATATGATTAGTCTCAATCCGATTGCAAGAAGGCTGCGCATCCTCGCAGCAGCTGGGATCCCGGCCTACACATGAGTTTTGCCGCTTCCCGTGTCCATCTGCTCATCGGTAGTACCAGATCAGCCAATGCCTCTTCTCACGATGTCCGTCTTGCGCTCACAACAACCACAGTGTTTTGCTTCAGGCTTTCATCAAGCATTTCGAGTTGGTAGGCCCGGGTGGGGACATTCGGCCCTCCGACAATTTCGACGGGGTCGGCTTGACTCAAGCATGAGGCATGCCGTTTTCGACTTTCATGCGGCTTTTGTGACGTTGCTGGGCGAGGAGCTTCTATAGGTTGAAGCAGTTCGGGATGACTGCTCACGGATCGAGCTTCACAGGGATTTTCTGGCATTGCGACATTGTTGTCGTAGCCGGCAGAGTCGTCAACAGAGGAGGAGCACGAATCCATTGGATCATATTGAGCCAGTTGAAAGCAGATTCTTTAGAGCTAAAATCCGATCTCGTGAAGTGAATACCAAGTCGAGGATGTCAGAAGTGTATGGATGCAATCGTGGTATAGATGATCGTGCAACCAACGCCGTCCAAAAAAAAAAATTAAGTCGAAGAGCGATGGTGAGTACAAAAGTAGGCGCAGTCGAACGGGCAGCGTTAAAGGCCGCTTATTTCGGCGTTTGCAGCCAGCACAGTGGCCCATTCGATGCAAAGTTGCATCGGTACATCGTTTGACCGAACATGTAGATGCCGCTGTCAGGCACTGCATCCTGGATCAAAGACATGCGCCATGAAAGGAACTTCCTCCCCAAGTCCTTTATTGGCCATTTGCACAGCACAACTTGCAGCGTGAGTCGCCCATCGAGGTCGGTTCTGGTTTGCCCAAGACTTTACAGAATCTGTCAAAGACACGGGACGCTACGCAGCACGGGCATCTTCCCCGCAAAT
The DNA here is from genome assembly GCA_030780645.1 of Aschersonia sp. MBC 508. Taxonomy (NCBI): domain Eukaryota; kingdom Fungi; phylum Ascomycota; class Sordariomycetes; order Hypocreales; family Clavicipitaceae; genus Aschersonia; species Aschersonia sp. MBC 508. The sequence goes on along the minus strand of JAPFUF010001525.1, from coordinate 13,530 downwards.
CCTGCGGCAGCCAGTTGTACGGTGGCACATTAGCTAGACTCCGCAAAAAGGGCCAAAACGCATTGTTGGCCAAATGCCATAAGCCGCGATGTATGCCTTATTTTGAAGCTACAATGCCTGCCTTGAAGCTGCGGTGTCTGCCTTGAAGCTGCGATGCCTGCCTTGAAGCTGCGATGCCTGCCTTGAAGCTGCGATGCCTGCCTTGAAGCTGCGGTGCCTACCTTGAGGGTTAGATTTTAAAGGTTAGATTGGCCTCGAAGGTCAGATTAGCCTCAAAGGTCGGATTAGCCCCAAAGGTCGGACTGGCTTTAAAGCTATAATATATATATATAGAAACACTAAATACCTTATATTTTAGGCATATATCGCGGCTTTGAGGCACACATCGCGGCTTCAAGGCATACATCACGGCTTCAAGGCATACATCACGGCTTCAAGGCACACATGTGGCTTCGAGGCATACATCGCGGCTTCAAGGCACACATCGCGGCTTATGGCATTTGGCCAACAATGCGTTTTGGCCCTTTTTGCGGAGTCTAGCTAATGTGCCACCGTACAGTCGCGTCACAGGTGCTCTGCTTGGTCCAGGGGGGGTTCGGTACACAAACGCATCCACCTCTCGAAGCCAAGGCCACAACACAACACTGCAGCCCGTACTAGGCACCTACCTAGGCATGCAATAAATATACGCAGAACATAGCTTTCGAGGCGCCTCGCTTGCTTCCATTACCCTCATCATCCTGCCCTGCACGCGTTCAACGTGGCACTGCTCAAGAGACTAGAGTATCGATAAGCTCCACGCACCACCTTCAGAGGATTAATCGATGCCGATAAAGTCTTGCTCAATTGACATGTCCAGGACTTATTGAGCATTCGGTAGCGCACTTTCCGAACCACAGCACCGAGATATCCGAACCACAGCACCGAGATATCAATGTGGTCTGCGCAGAGCATCGGGCATATTAAAGAAAATATAGCTCGACGTTAAGCCTTACCAATAATGGCCTCATTCCCCAAGTCCCCGCGTGCCGAAGAAAAGCGCCCGAATAGTTTGGCAGGCACCCCCCACAAATCAGACGACCTGAAATCCGAGAGAAGGACACTGGTCAAACGGGAGGAATAAACAAGAATCGAAGCCACCCGGAGAGTGTTCTCGTGACGCATCCACGGGCAGCTCATGATTCTCACCGGCTCAGCCTGCAAACGACGCTGCGAAGCCGGCCACCGTCGTATTTCCGCCATTGGGCCTCCACCACATTCTATCTCGGCAGCTCGGCAGCTCGGCACCGGGAGCCTCGTATCCAACAGCCAGCTGGATTGCTTCAAGGTTACTTCAACCAGCGCTACTCAAGACGACATCTGGGTCAAGCCTCGGCCAACAAGAAGTCAGTGTTTCCGGCCGCGCCAGAGTCTAAAGTCGCTTATTGCCAGAATCAGATATTCACGCAGCATCGTATAGTCGCGACGCAGGCACAATGACAGGGCGAGTGTGTTTTCTCAGCCCTGGCCCACTTTGCATGACCATCCTGCCAACCTTGATGATACGACATCTCCGCACAACACATATTGGATCTTTCTCCACCATCACTCCATCATGTCACCAGGACTCAGCCGGACATCAATTGCTAATTTCCAGACAGGGACCCCGGGAGCCTCGGCTATGCATTGATGCTTTGGTGATGTAGCGGCACATTGGATATGGGAGATGCTCCATCCATACCCGGGTGAGGCCAAGTCTAGACGAACTATCGAACATGGACAAGGGGGCTACCACGAAGGCCCATGGGCTGACGCGTTTCCTTCTGTTACAAGAAGCTCACCTCATCTTGATAAACCGGGTTTCGCCACGTTCGATTCCTTTTACTTGATGAGGGGAGCCCTCAGCGGCAAACATGTTGTCAAGAACTTGGGCAATCTCTGTAGCGGCTGTACTGAGCCTCGGAGTCTCGGGTCTCCCGAGTTCCACAAGATCAGTTCCCAAACCTGGAGACTGGGCGAATGTGAAGACGTGTGAAGGGTCCCAACGACGCCTGCATAAACGGGGCGGGACTTGGGAGGATTACTTTGCTCTGAATCGAGAACTTGCCAAATCTGAAAGGAACGAGAACACTTCATTCACAGCCGTCAACGTCGACATTTACATGCACGTCATCCTGGAGTCAGCAACAGACAAGAATGTTTCGGCAAGTTCATCGCGACCGGCTTCGTACAGTCCACGCGAGCTAACCAAGATAATTACAGATAGACTACTTGCATGATGAAGTCAGACAAATGAACAAAGACTTTGGGCCGGCCAATATCTCCTTCACGCTTCGCAAGTCCCAATGGGTAGTCGATCCAGTTTGGGCTAGAAGCTCCGACCAGTCGAAACGTGCCGAAATGTACTCGTTGCTTCACCGGGGAGGTCGTGCCTCGCTTAACGTGTACTTTGTCAACGACTACCCTCGGTCTACGGCAGAGTCGACCATGCCTCATTTGATGGACAAGAATTCTCAGGACCATTCGGCCGATGGCATCTTGATCGGCAAAGATATGAAGCACGTGCCGCACCTGTTATCGCACGAGACGGGGCATTGGATTGGACTGTTCCACACTTTTGCGGAAGCTGAGATCCGGGAAGTAGCCGGCGAGGATTTCTCCGAGGACGGCGACTTCATCGACGACACGCCACCTCTTCCAGACGGTCTCATCTCGAAAGACGAGCACCGCGAATGGCACGCTGACAACATCATGAGCTACGCATGGCAAGAGGGTGCCAAGTTCACGCCGGGACAGATTGCTCGGATGAGGAGTCTGTGGACAAAATTTCGCGCTCGTGATGCCAACGTCGGATACGATTTCGGCGGCCCCAGTGCTGAGCAATTGCAGCCCATCCGACCCGCGCCGGATTCTGGCTCTCGAATGCCTTTCTATCCGAGCCCCAGCAACCAGCGTCTCGCATTCGAGAAATGCGTTCCGCAACCCGGTGTTGAAGAGTTGCGGGAAGAATACTGTGGAACGGAGTTGTTCTGCCATCGACGGACATATGAACACAGAGGTCTGAGATACAGCAGTCCTGAAGCCTGCATGGATGCGCGCAAGAGACAGTGGAAGAAGATGCCCTGGGTAGACCCCTTACAGTCTGCAGAGAGCCTCTCCCAACATCTCAACAAGCAGGACGTCCTTGAAGTCGAAGTGGGTACGCAGCGATTCTGTGAACTGGTGGAGAGGAAGAGGCAGGACCAAAGGCTACCTGGATACGAAGGCGTGTTTGGGGACACTCAAGAATGCGTTGACGCGCACGAGGCTTTTCGAGACAGCAACGAATTACTGTGACGACGTTGGCTGCATGACACCAAACGACCAAAGAGAAGCGGCGGAAAGCAAGGCTGGACCCGAACTACGCTTTCCATTGAACCAGGTTTCGCGAGAGAGACCATTTGCACCAGCATGGCACTGCAAGGGCCATGGCAGGACCAGCCCCTGTCAATTGCAAGGCAGACCTCAGGGGATTCGAATCACAGCGCGCGGATCAGATGAGATGCGTTGGCTCAATGTACGTAATCATTCGCATATAATTTGGCCGAATTCAGGATAATCGGCACGTACATATGTATGTATCAGCATAAAGTATATAGAAGGAAGAGATTGACAATGACCAAGCAATCTAGAAAATCAGTGGCACCCCCACCTTCGTATCGGGAATACGCGCGTGCAGCCAGGCGTTCTAGGGTGGGCCAGCACCCTTATCCTCTTCTTTTCTGGGCACGCCACGCAATGCTCGCATCTAAACTTGGAAACGTGATGAATATGCAGTATGTGATGTGCATCTGCAGGGCTTGAGCCTCCGCATATATACACGGGGTGCATATGTGCGATACAGCTCTGTCCAGGGCTCTGCCCCGACTTTTACTCATGCGGGCTGAGACGTCGGGGGGTACGAGGGAATAGCCTGGCAATTGTCAGTTCCATTACGACGCCTCGCCAAGGCCAGTGGCATGACGAGCACGCTCTCGCGAGTACTGACTGACGGAGCAGGACCACGGAACGCACAACACTTTTTGTGCTGACCCCCCTCGCCCCCGCCCCCTTCCATCTCCAAAACATGGCAACCGCACTCTTTGCCGCGGGCCTGAATGCCTGGCGCCAGCTGGAATTTGTCCAACCGGGTTGGCAGCAGGGGGACGACACAGAACCTGATGACGTGTGGCTGTTTTCACGGGTTTTAGAGGACGAATCGCTGCAACGGCCTCGTGCTGAGCTCTCCTCTACAGTAGGTCAGTACATGCATACATACATCCCTGCCTTCCTGCATACAAACATAGAAAGGTACATGGGAGAGGTGAAGTCTTCTCTGTATCTCGAAGCGATTCGTTGGACTTGACCACGCCCGTCAGCATCTAGAGCTGGCAAGCACCGGCTGACTCCATCCCGCCTCCTTTCCCCTGTTCCTTCTTCTTCTCCCAAGACCTTGTCAACCTTGAAAATCATCCATCGGCTTGGTTCTTCGCTTTGTTCGTGAACAGACCCGCTCACCATGTGAACCCGGTGCCATAGTCCGCGGAAGCTCAGGCCTCCACATAGCCGGGACCGGCGGCGACACAGACACCAGGCACGATCAGCAGGCCCAGGCTACAGCTCGAGCAGGCAACGGCGCAGTGCTCGTCGCAGTGGCAGCATCAGAAAATGCAACAAGCACCGAGACGCAACTGGGAGGAACCAGAGCGGCCTCGTCTATACACGCTGTTCTAGAGAGATACGCCACCCGTGCAGACTATATATCTAAAAGGGACCCCTCGGCAAGGTGGCCGTGCAAACAGCCTGTTCGCCAAATCGCGGCCTATGACGCGGGCTTCGTAGTCTTGTATGGAGATGGCACGGTAGCGACACTTGGGGACGCTCGCTACGCGGAGTGTCTAGGTCGAGACATGACAACAGAGTCGTAAGCAACCCAAATCTCTCCTCCCCTTTGTCCCCCTTTCGTGTCCTATATCCTTGGGGGGAAAAAAGCAAACGCATTGGATGTTTGAGCCTCGAGCTGAGATGGAGCATGGGATCTGCCAGACCAGCTGAGGAGCCAGGTCTTGTGCACGACCTGATGGACATTGGTGATCCCGTCAAGGTGGTCGCTGCTGGTGGTTTGACGGTTGCGGCACTGACCGAGAGCGGGAGCATCTACGTCTGGGGTCGTGCTTCTGGCAGTGGCAAACAGAACGTTGGCGGTCCCGCATTCACAGACCTTGAAGCAATACCCAATTACTGCGAAGTGGATGGAGGCAGGGACGTCGAGGACCTTGCTCTTGGAGAATCGCACGCCATAGCTTTGACTACAGATGGTGACGTCTACGTCGTCGGAAGCAACAGAAACGGCCGCATTGGTCTGGGACGGGGGCACGGGGACGTCAGCACGTGGACAAAAGTCAGCGTCCATATGCCAACGGATCACCGAGCTGTCGCCGTAGCTGCTGGGCCAAGATGCTCGTTCATCTTGACGGCACAGAAGCCGTAATTCACTAAATGGAAATGCTGAGTCACCATGGCAATCGCATCATCTGGAGCGCTGCATGGTGGTCTTGGAGTCTATTGTACACCAGTATCCAGCCACGCTGCCGCATCATAGACTCGTCAGGTAGTCCTCAATCTCCTGTGGTGTAAGCTTTCTGAATCGAGGGCCGGTAGCTCCCTCGACGCCCTCGATTCCCAATAGATGATCTGCGGGTGGACCGACGATTCCTGGAAGCCCGTCAGCCACACGAGCCTTCATGAGTAAAGCATCCAGTGATTTATCACTTACCAATCTCGATCGACGATCCATTCATCTCGCCCTCAATATTGTCTTTCAGTGTCAACAACGCGATATGAATCGCGTCTTCCAGCTCGAGCTCCTCCGAGTATCTCTTCTCCAAGAAAGTCTTGGCCTTGGTCGCGCTCTTTCCAATGGCCGTCGCTTTCCAGGGGAAGTAACTTCCTGTAGGGTCAACTTGGTACAACATGGGTCCTCCCTTGTGGATCCCGCCTGTCTTGACAGGAGGCTTCTTCTCCTCGCCCTCCGCAGCGGCAGTGTTTTCCTCCTCGGGCTCGATGCCGTCATCCCAGCCAGCAATCAGCATGCTCACGCCGTATGGCCGTACACCAGCGGATTGCGTTGCTTCCTGCATCACTCGCGCAACATCCTGGACCAATATTCTCGTGGGTGGGTATTCGTTGTAGATCCTCTTGTAGCCGGTATGAGAGACCTTGCGGGCTCGGTCGACGAGGACTCGATAGTCGGGCCCCATGCCAGAATAGACGGCACCGATGTTCGGCGTAATGTTACTTATCTTGGACAGTGAGCTTTGGTCGGCAAGCGGAGATGAGGACTTCTTTTCCGTTGCGAGAACAATGCCATTCGTTGCTGCCGAGGGAAGTGTGTCAGTGACTAGATTATCATGCAAATTGGAATCTGCAAGCCCCAACCTTTGATTCCCAGAGCAGTGATGCCCTGGTTCACCACGTTCAGCGCATATTCTGTGTGTCCATCAGTTTAGCATGCGAAATCAGTCTCCGAGGAGAGAACTCCCATAGGTCGCGCGAGGTGGGAGAAACTTCGTACCGATTTGGACCAGCTTTCCACTGCAGCATAATAGTCAGCAAAGCTCCAAATTGTTGTCAAGAGTGACATCGGCATGCTAGCTCACCTGGGGGAGAATGTCGTGAGCGAGAAAGAGTATCGATCCGCCATGGCTGCAGGATTGCCGATCGAGTCTCGCAAGGGCTGTTCGCGTTGTCAAGAAGATGGGAGAGACGGATTGGAACAGACAATGAAGGTCCAGATCAAACAACGGCGCTGCATGAGCTCAGCGTACTAGGAACGCACCAATGGTCGTCTCGCCCAGGCACAGCGGAGCTGCGCGTCGAGCTGCACCATGGCTGTGAGCTGCCTGCCTGCCGGTTCCATAGTTTGGCCGAACTCCGGATAGGCTAGCCACCCAACGCTTCACTTTTAGGCTGCGTGAACCTTCTGTCACAACTACCGGGTCTTCCGTATCTTGACCAAAACGCCTCAGCCGTATCCTGCAAGGATGAGGTGTCCTTTACAAACGTTGGGCGGATGACGATCCCTTTCTTCCACATTCACCTATACCCACAAATTATACGTCTTCCTGTCCAACGCTCTTCCGTCAAACCTTTCAAAGGTTGACGATGTAACTTGCATTCGAGTCAGGCGCCTCCTCACCATTGGCTCAATTGTTGTCGTTGCACCCATTCCATTGTCAACTATCGCTCCGCGCCGAACTGTGTTTGGCGCCATTCAACGCTGGAAAGCTGCTCAACGCAATCGCGCACTTTCATATCCACGCAAGAGCCGCCATCATGGATGCCGGGCCCTCGTCAAATCCGGTAGAGCGTCGGCGGATGCCCTATCCTGCCACTGGATCCTCCGCTGTGCAGAAGGAGACTGTCACGCGACCTGAAGCGTCCTCTGGACCCCAGGCAAAACAGGCCGAGGATGAAAAGATCAAGGACAGGGCCAATCGCAAAAGAAGACGTTATGGACCGCGGACGTGTCGCATCTGCTTTGACACAGAGCAACCCAAGTTCCCGTCTGGCATGTCTACGACATTTGGCATCTCCACCACGTCTTCACGCCCGGTCTATGAATCAGACGATGCCGAGCTTGGCCGACTCCTCTCCCCTTGCAAGTGCAAAGGCTCGGCAAAATACGTTCACGAGGGCTGCCTCAGTGCATGGCGTCTGACCAATCCCACCGCGACGGGCAACTTTTGGCAGTGCCCGACCTGCAAGTACACGTATCGGATGGCACGTCTCCATTGGGCCACACGGCTAAGCAGTCAACCGGTGCAGATCACCCTGACGGCCATGGTCATTATACTCTGTCTTTTCATTCTTGGCTTCATCGCCGATCCCATATTGGATGTGTGGTTCGATCCTGTGGGATCCATCGCTGATACTGTGTCGAGCGTTGTCTCGGATATCGACGCCAGGCAGCCTTTTGAGTATGAGGATGAACCGACGAGCTGGACGGATCACTTCACCAAAGGCTTCTTCTCGTTAGGCTTGATCGGCGCGATCAAGTCTTTCTTGGCCGTGGGACCCTGGCACTGGCTGAACCTCCGAGCCGGCGGGCTTTTTGGCTCCGGCAGAAGGGGCGGGACGGGGAGAAACAGGGCAGAGAACTTCAATTTGCTTTTCGTGGCAATCGGCGCTTTCACTTTCATGATGGCAGTCTGGAAGTTTGTGAAGGCCATGAGCGCCAGAATCTTGGCGCGAGTGAGTCACAAAGTCATGGACATTGGCGTCGACGATGACGATGGCGATGACGGTGATGATGATGATGGCAATGCCGACGAGGAGGACAGCAGCGTACCCGAAACAGCTGATGAGGGAAACAGGACGAACGGGTAGCTTGAACGAAGAGCAGCGAGCACAACAACTGTGCACATACCCAATACACAGAATGATGCCCTTTTCCCATTCGTCGGCTCATCTGCGGTCGATGACTCGTAGCTTCACGAATGCACACTCTTAAGTTGCCTTGACTTTCGCGCTCCCATGCCAAGTCAACTAGTCTGTGTGCAGATATCTAGCTTCTATCTTGAGTCGTTGAATATGGGCCGTCTTGGTTCCATGTTCCCAACGGCACGGATAGAAAACGTCAGCGCATGCAGTCCAAGGCTTACACTGTTTTGGTGTTTTCCGCCTCGAGGCACCCCTCAGGTACAACAGTACTCGGTTGCAAGGGGCAAGTCATCTGAACGCTGATATATGTCGCAATAGGATTCAAGTGTCTGGTGCAGGGCGTAGACGCTGCAGTAGATATAATCTAGCGCTGTCGTGCCGTGCAAGTTTATTACACCGGGTGCCGACTGCACCTGATGTAGATTGTTGTTTTGCCTTCTAGGAGTTTTTGGACGGAGTGACAATCATCTCCCAGGAGGCTCTTGAAGGCTGCCAAGTTGAGAAAGTGGACGGTGCGTGGCATCAACTCACAAAAAGAAACCACCTACTTGAGTACCTTATGTATGCCTTTGCACCGTACCTAGGGGTTTTGGGCGGGGAAAGAAGAACAAAGTAGCCTGGGAAGGGAAAAAACAAATAAGATGCCGCTGCAGAATGTCTGGGCGGCCGCACCAGTCGCAGGCGCGTGACCCCCTTCCCCCTTCCCCCCTGGGACTAGATTCATCCATCCATCGGTGTGCATGGCCTGTCGAAGTGGGCCGTCAGCGTGTCTGGACAGACGTCCCAATGGGCCCTCATCTGCAACAACTTTCGAAGATCAACACAATCGGAACCCTCGAGCGATTCTTCACTCGTCACACTCGGACGCCGGCTCCGTACGAATTCAATCGCTGATTTGCGCTCTTTTCTCTTCTCTCCCGGCATCGGAACCGTCCCTTACGCACCGCTCCGACGCCTGCTTTGCCTTTGCCAAACGCTCCTGCGCGCCAGCACACGCGCACAGCCAACGACCTCCCCTCCCCATCTCAACCGAACAGGACGTGAACGGATGGTCTGAGCCGCAGGCTTCAGTGTTTTCTGTGAGCGTGTGTGGCGTGTGTGCGCGCGCGCACCCTTGGTCAAAGCAGCGCATCTTCTTCGACACTGTATTCCCACCCGCTTCGTGTTCGAACTCGACATTCAGTACACGATGCATTTCGCGTATCCGCCGCGCAAGAGCTCGAATCCGCCCTCGTTCCGGCCGAGATCCTCTCAGCTTTCCCTATTGCGAAGAAGCAGGATAAAAAGCATCGCAATCGGCGTCCTCTTCTTCTTGGCTGCCCTCTACTTGCTACTCGGCAGGAAGAAATCGGATCCCTACCACGAACATGTGCCATCTGGCTATCCCTCCGTCGTGCTCGTGACCGTTGTCAACCCTGGCGAACACAGCGATGCCTACATTGAAAAGGTGAAGCAGAACCGGCAGAAATACGCCACAAGGCACGGTGAGTTCCCCAGCAAGTCTCGTGAAAACCATCTCCGAGAACAAGCCACGTTCGCGAGATACTGACGGCAGATCCAGGGTATCAAACGATGATTGTAAAGGCACAAGATTACGATACTCAAGGGGCGCCTTCGTCCTGGGCCAAGATCTTTGCCATGCGTCACGCGCTATCGAAATATCCGGACTGCAAATTCATCTGGTATCTTGACCAAGACGCATATATCATGGACCCTACCCGAAGCCTCGACGACGTAGTCACAGGCTCCAAGAAGCTGGAGAGTCTGATGATCAAGGACTTTCCTGTTGTCCCACCGGATAGCATCATCAAGACATTTGCTCACCTCCGAGGCGATAACATCGACTTCGTCGTGACTCAGGACAAAGAGGGGCTGGTCCACAAGAGCGTGATTATTCGAAACGGCGAATGGGCCAAGTTCTTCATCGAGACTTGGTTTGATCCAATGTATCGATCCTACAACTTTCAGAAGGCTGAAAGGCACGCACTGGTACGTCTCAGTCATGTTGGCGAGACCTGTAGGCATGTTATATCTAACAGCAGGACGTTCAGGAACATATTGTGCAGTGGCATCCTACCATTTTGTCGAAACTTGCCATTGTGCCACAGCGAACTATCGCCTCTTACAATCATCCCACCATTGGTGAGCAGTATCAGGAGGGAGATTTTGTTGTTATGTTTGCCGGCTGCCATCAGTCTGGACAGAAAAGCTGTGAGACCGAGTCATCGCAATACTGGGAGAAGATGAAAACGGCTTTTGGCATGTCATAGGGGCAACTGCTGAATGAGATGGAGGGGAAAGCAAACACGCATTTCCTCTCTGGGGCGATGCTGAAGATGCGGTAATGAAAAAGGACGAGAGAGGACAACACGCAGTGCATTGTGTTCATGAGGCGTTCATTAGGACCTAACCACGGTACTGTACATTTGAGGCGTTATGTGGGTTGAATAGAGTCGTATTTTGGGATACGAAGGATTCGCGCGCCGTCGATGGCAGCCAAGACGTCAACGCGACGGTCATGGCACAAGAGCTCGGGAACAGCATCGCGCGGCAGTCGGGGATCATTTTTCATTTTTGCACTCTTTCGAGGGTTCGCTGCTCCCATCTATTTTTTGTTCCCCGGCGGACTTCACTTGTTCGATTTCCGGCTCACGCAGGATGAGAAATGTGCTGATGCGCGTCTATCATGAGCATGTAGTTTTATATCAGTATCAGATTATCCATTCACGGTATTTTGGCATTGTTCTAATCAGTCTCATTGATGCAGACATGGAGATGCCTCTGACGTAGACCTCTGTCCATCTTCTTTTCCCAGTCGGCCTCAACCGTGCACAAACATGACGACTGGGCTTGACTCAATCTCCAGTTTTCGAGAAGTTGGGCACACCATCACAGGATATCAGCAGTTGGTCTTTTTGAGGTAATGCTGACACACAAAAGGGAGAATGAAATAGATGGCGCACCGCGTCTTTGCCAGGCATGGACCGCCAAGAAGGTCGACACACCTACACGATCCATTATGGACGCATTGGAGGTGCAGGCCTCCACGTAGTTTTTGCTTATGCCGCACCAAGTCGCACGAGGAGGCAGTGTCACGCGGTTCGCACATACTGTGGTCGCAAAAAGATGTCGGGCACCAATTTTTTCACGAGTCCTGTCATACTCCATCGGGGGAAATGCCATCCAACTCTGCAGCGTAGACACGTCAATCTGTCATCAAGAGCCACACAAGGTGTGGCGAGAGAGACCCTTGGCGGTCTCGTGCAAGCTGGGATGGGGCCTGGACCTTTTGAGACTGGCCGCTAGAGAGGGAGGTCAAGAGAGAGAGAGAGAGAGAAAAGTCCCGGATATATTTGACTCATCGCGGGCAGTCGTGAGAGTGCGCGCAAACCTGCTGTACACCGTAGAATGCAGTTGCCTGTGGTGCGACGCGGCACATTAGCGATCCAGCATCATGTATGAGAAATCACCTCAGGACGCTTAGCCACCCATGCAGTGCCGATCTGCGACTACGCTCGCACATTGTGGGTAGCTAGACGATGATGAGACGACTTTTTTTTCAATTCATCCTCCAAAACTCATACAATCTCATATGACCATGATATGGTGGTGAATTGGGGACGGAATCCGCGAAGCAGCGTGAGTTGGTGGCGCATGTGATTGGTCTCGGAACCCGTGCCAATGACTAATGTTTGCTTTCATCCCGCTCGTTCGTTACCTCACCTTGGCGAGCCTCGGCGGACGGGATGGAAAGCCCCACTCAAAAATGTCCAAGTACTGGCCATGCCCCGGAACCTGCCTGCCTGCCTCACTGAGCCAGATCGGGTTCGAGCGCAGAGAAGTTGCCTGGCCGGCCATTGGTGGTGGGTGGGTGTGGATGAGAGCGGCCGCGGAGGGTTAGAGCTTTGCTATTCGCAGTCCTTCTTCACCAACAAGCCGACTGACCTATACCAAGATAGCGCGGAAAAGTTCTACAAACTTACCAACGCAACAACAAGCCCGGCCCCCTTATGCCCCCTCTTTCTCCCGTTCTCTCGTGACTCTTGCGTTCCTAGCGAGACGATTTGTACGGGCCTTTACCGCCTGCGATCATGCCTGGCAGCTCGCGAATGCCCGCCAGCCTTCTCGGCAGCCTGGAAAAGGTCAAGCGCAAGGGGTCGGCGCATCCGTTGCTCAATTTTCTTACGATTAATGTGTAGGTGGTTCTCTTTTTTGTCACACGGGAAGGGTGAGGGGAGAAAAGAAAAAAGAAAAAAAAAAGAGATGCCCGTAATTTATGCGAAGATGGCATGATGAGGGCAGGATAGGAAAAGAGAAAAACCCAGGCGGCATTGAGGAGAATATCATCGTTGTCGGACGTGACGTCAAAATCTCCCAACTCCTTTGCCTTCAGCATAGCTTCACACAATCGCATCATGGTCCCTCCCCCTTCTCCTGTTGATCTTTCCCTTTCAGTCATCCCGTCTCCCCCCTCCCCCCCGTGCACAAGATTTTCTTTGTTTCCATCGTGGCTGACGGAGATTTTTGTCCTGGGGCACAATCAGAGTTCGCGAGGTCGTCTTTTACTACTTTGTGCTCCGGTGGACTCGGCGGGCTTTCTGGAAGCTCAAGGGTCGTGGCCTGATCGGATCCATTCTCGAGTTGTACCATGCGGTCCAACGCACTCTTTACGGCTATTTTCTTCGTGCCCCCGGGGTGCGCAACAGAGTCCAAAAACAGGTCAAGGAGTCGATTGCGCAAATGTCGTCCAAACTCATCCCACAGACGGAGACGCGATATCTGATGCTGCCAAAGGACGGCATGGCCGTGGATGCCGTGCGGGCAGAGCTGGAGAAGCTGGCCAACCTGGATCACACGCGCTGGGAGGACGGCTACGTGTCGGGCGCCGTCTACCACGGCGAGGACGAGCTCATTGGCCTGCAGACGGAGGCCTTTGGCAAATTCACCGTGGCCAACCCCATCCACCCGGACGTTTTTCCCGGCGTGCGCAAGATGGAGGCCGAAGTTGTCAGCATGGTGCTCAATCTTTTCCATGCTCCTCCCGGTGCCACCGGCCGTCGTGACACCAGCGGCACCGGGAGGAGCATGGAA
>JAPFUF010001520.1:0-22930 GCA_030780645.1 Aschersonia sp. MBC 508 | reverse complement strand
CCCCTTCTCTCTCTCTCCCTCCCCCCCGAGGATGCGGTCCTGGTCTGGCGCTGGCTTGATATGCCCACGCTGGTACCGGAGCATGAGTGGGGCGGCACTAGTGCAAGTTCCTCGTACGTAGCTGCTAGCGTCGAGTCAATCATCCCCCCGCTACCCCGACAGCCGCTCCGGCGCATTGGGGATCAAGACTACTTTATATATACATGACACCCCCCCAGTCATCAAGTGCTACCTCAGTTCTCCACGAAGGCCCGCTGGTCTCACACCATTGATGAGTGGACGCATCTCAATGAACCCAGATTTTTCGCGAGGTGTTCAATAGTGAGTGAGCGAGAAATGTGAGTGTGAGCATTCTGGGGCAACGAAACGTCAAATTCTCCGAGCAGTTTTGACCATGCGTTTGCTTAAGGCACGTGCATGGTCCAGCGAATGGTTGTAGACAGCGCGCTTCCTCCAAAATCGCGCTCCATTCTTCCATGTGCCTCATTTACAGCTTTTGCATAATGGGAGGATTTGCCTCGCCTGCGGCCTGTCCAGAATTTGTGATGCGTGCGCGTCTTCCACGAGCTGCTTATTAGTCGACTACTTCTTGCCCCGATAGGTAGAAGGGGGGACAGGAAAAGAAATTTACTTCTTCCATCGTTTTGCCCGAACGATCTGCAAGGTTATGCGTCTCTTTGCAGCCCCTTAGGCTTATTGCAACGCCGCCATGTTTCAAAGAAAAATGAGACTCTCTGGGAATACTCACGGGTAGTCCCAGAAGCCACCCCGACCGGGCTGGTCTGTCGACGAGGTGCAGATGGCTACGGCTGTGAATCGTCATGCCCGATGGCGCGCGTCACCAAGTGCGTGGTCGAAATGCCTCCGATGGTGACAAAAAAAAAGAGTTGGTAGGAGGGATGGGGTGGTTGCCGAGCCCTTGCCACACGTTCGTGATTCCGAGCTGGCGTTTCGGGCTTTGTATGTCCGCGCCTGCTGATGAACAGTGAGCTACCCATGGGTCCAAGCCCGACCCGTTTTCCCAACTAAATGCGAAAGTGCTTGGTATGAGAGCCAATGTCAGATATCTGCCTGCTGCTCAGCAGGTACTCCAGGTAGGAGCCTTTCAGGTACGCAGCAGCAGCTTGCTACAAACTTTGGGGCGAGCTGATTAGACGTCCTCCTTTTTTTTTTTTCCTCCTCGAAGCGTAGTACCGTGTCGCCGCCACAAAGGAATCGAAGGAAGGGGAACCCCCAGTTTCGCGCAATGGCATGGAACTTGCATTGCGTTACCCTTGCCTCGGTCCCGAATACATAAGCCCATTTTCAAGGCAAAGCAGGAGGTCAAGGAAAGATAAAGGGCAAAAGAGTCGCTGCCCAGGCACGCGTCTGCCCCAGCATGTGGCGGCGATACTATACTTATGCAGCTAATAGTCTCGTCTCTTTTCTTTTTTGTCCCGCTCCACGACTTTTCCGGCAAATGCGCCTGCTACCTCGCAAAAGACGCTACCCTGCTCGCAGCTCCAGCACGTATTCCCACACGCACACGCACCCATGACTATTATGTTTTTTTTTATCGCTTGCACTCGTCGTCATCACTTTAAAAAGCACGCCAACAAACGCCCGGGTTGGCCCATGCTGACTGGGCAGACCCCAGACACCTGGTCGTGTCTTACATGCCACAGCCGGCCTGGAACGGCATGGCCTACGATGACATGTGCGTTTGCAAGGGAGGTCGAAGATGGTCATGAATTTGTAAATGGCACTTCCTGAACTGCATATGCACTCACTTACCATGATTGGGCAGGACTTGAGGTGGAGGCTTGGATCCTCGGCCGGCACGGAATTTGCCACGGCGGACTTGAGGGCACAGGCGATCTGGCGCAGCCAAAGGCGAGACGAACGAAGCAAGAGCATTTCTCTGGATGCGCACGAAGCTGAAATGAGACTGCTTCGAATGGGAAAACTCTGCTTGGATCATCGAAGTGGTCGGCAAGGCTAAATTGACGCTGCACGGGTACATAGGATGGTAGGAAGGCGTTCAGAATGACGTTTGGGGGCCACCCAAATAACAAGGCGGCAGTGGGCGCGTGATGTCAACGAGCTGAGTGCCTAGGCTGAAAGAGCTGGTCGGTGGAAGAGTGATTGGCGGGTGGTGTCTCCTTGTCTCGTTCTCAGTCTGGGTGTACCGAGCGAGCACGCCCAGTCTGGACAAAGGCAAAGGCAACGCAGCCAACGACGCTGGCTATCTGCTTTAAATGGACGGATGGGTGGATAAATGTGCGAGTGGGTAGGATGGCAGGCAGGCGGGCAGGCAGGTAGGCAGGCAGCAAACGCCTCCTTCCGCGTAAAGTAAGCCTGGCACTAGCAGGAAAACACCAGTTTGCACGTACGTACGTAAAGTATGTGTACTGTTGTACGTACCTCACTATTCGGCGAACACATGAGGGTCAGGTCGAAAGGCTGTACGCGGCCATGACCAACCATGTCCAACCGGGCGTTGCTTCCGGAGCCCGTGGGCCATGCTGTCCAGGCTGGGCAGGTGCCTGGACTGCCGCGCCACTGCAACAACAACTTTAGTCGTCCTTCTGGTTGTGTTGTTCGAGAGGCCTCTGGCGGAGATCGCCACCGTAGGGCTTTGAAGCTTACTGAAACTTCGTTACTGGATGCTACTTAAAGTAAGTAGGTACTTAAGTAGGTTGACTACCTACCTAGTACCTGATACCTCTGGGCAGGCACTCCCCGTGAGATAAATCAATCTCCAACGTGACCTGCCTGCCGTACTTGTGTGCCTCGTCCCTCTGTGCTTCGCTGCGGTCCAGTGACCATGGTGCATAACGTGGGCGGCCGCAATGCCTTGGCTCTCTTCTCGAGCTCTGCTGCAGTCGCCATATCGTGGTTTCGTGCGTGCGATCAATTGGGGCGGCACTGCATCTGGAGTCATCGGGCGGACTGAGTACCAAGATTTACCGTAAGCCTTTCCATGGGGGTCCGGGCGGCTAGAGAGGAAGTCTACACGCCGAGACACGCCACAAAGGACTAGTATACGTCGGCTGACGCCAGACGGAGCGGCCTGGAAGATTCTACTCAGGAAAAGAGAGCACTTGCTACATTACATGTCCAGACACCTAGTCATGGGCAAGAATGCGCTGCGACGCACGCCGCTCAGACGCCAAAAGGTGTGCCCGCCAAACCTGATTACATACAACTTGCATCTGTTGGTCGGGAGGGAAAAGAAAAGGAAAGGTCGTCGGCTCTCGCACCAGCGCATATCATTGCCGTCCGAAGCAACTTCGGGTGAGATGTGACGTGGTGGATCTCGCGTCAGGACACAAGGCATTACACATGCACACCTGCCAACCAGTGCAGACAGAATTCAAAGACGACGGACTTGGTGCATTTTGGTGTGTCTTCGCTTGCTAGCACCAGCATCAACACCTGTTAACACCCCCTTCGTTGTCGAATGAGAATGGCGCAAGGTAAACGCTGCCGACCAATGGCGGGTCGCGGGGCAGACCTCGAAAGGGCCTTGCGACGTGGGCCGAAGCTGCTGCTCGTGCCAGACACCGCGACTTCGGAAGGGCGGAGGGAGGGGCGTGTGATCGAGGCATCCTCGGGAGGGGGGGGCCTTGATGCTGGTTCGGCCTGGCAGGTTGCAGTTGGCCTGGGTTGTCAGGAACGCCCCGCGTTTAAGTGGCCCCCCTTTCGAAATGTTCCTTACTACTACGAGCCCGTTGCCCTTTCCCACGTCACTTAACGACGCACCACGTGACAGCACGTAATCGTGACGAGCATACTGTGCATCCGCAAATAGCAACACGCGCCCGGCCGCGACGCGTCCTGAGAAGACGCTTTGAGTAACACGTGGCTCTGGCAGTCATTGTGTCTTTTGCTTGTCGTCTTTTTGCCTTGCTTTTCTTTTACTTTGCAACGTCGTCCCCCGAATACCTTGCGCTCGATCATGAGATTGATTCTATCGTCTTGACCGTGTACGTGGCCATATGTGGTGTTGAGACAATCTCTTTCATCGTCGATAGCGAACATGAGGAGCATGCAAGGTCTTCTGCACAAGACTTCGGTCCAAAGAGCACGAGATCAGAGAGATACGTTCTCTGCCTTGTCGGCAGCTGGACACAAGAGATCTCGTTCAGATGACAACTCAGGTGACAACTCAGATGCCGCCTCACACTCTACCGCCAAGATCCATGCACACAAACCGACACATTTTCAGAAAGCCTCGCATTGCCTTCCAAAGCACAGCCAGCTGACGGCTAGCAAAATCACCGAGCTTGGTCTGCGTGATGAAAATATTTCCGAATACACCCAGAGAAGGATAATTGCGGCAACGCCACTAGCTACTCAGGATCCAGAACTGGACCTTGCTCATGCAACATATGCGTTGCCTCATTCAGTTGTGTCAAATTTTGCTTCTGTAGGAATTCGCTATATATACCCATGGCAAAAAAACTGTCTCAAAGGCCCTGGGCTACTGGCAGGGGAAAGCAATCTTGTTTATTGCGCTCCCACTGGGGGTGGGAAGTCTTTGGTGGCAGATTGTAAGCTTGCTCGGATCAGAACTACATAGAACCAACCGAGGGTTATGCCCGGATTGTCCGTGATTGACTAACGGCAATATTCAGTGCTGATGATCAAACGCGTGATAGAGGAGCCCGGGTGCAAGGCACTCCTCGTCCTGCCCTACGTAGCCCTGGTGCAGGAAAAGGTAGGCTGGCTACGCAAGATTGTAGCAGATGTCAAGACGGCATCGACTTCAAGAGCAGACGATCAGCCCAACGGTCCTTGGCGACGGCGCGCCGATCATGGCACCATTCGTGTCGTTGGTTTTTTCGGCGGTGGGAAAGTGAGGGCATGCTGGGATGATTTTGACATCGGAGTTTGCACTTTCGAAAAGGTGAGAGGCTTAAGAGAGGAGGAGAGATGGCGTCGCTAACAACATGGGCAGGCAAATGCCCTGGTCAATTCGGCCATTGACGATAGCTCAATTGTGAAGTTGAGATCGGTGGTTCTGGACGAGCTCCACATGATAGACGATGATCATCGGGGCTACCTGTCAGAGCTTATTGCCACGAAGCTGATGAGCCTTGGACAGCAGATTCAAATCGTCGGTATGAGTGCTACACTTCCGGTGCGTATATTCCGATCCTCTTAGAGCTGTATTTCAATGGCTTTCCTAAAGTAAATGCAGAATTTGAGTCTGCTTGCTACCTGGCTTAATGCGCACTCGTATGAGACACGGTACCGACCTGTGCCGATAGAAGAACATCTCGTCTATGACGGCAAGGTCTATCTTGCTGGACCCAACGACAGGCTGGGACGAACACCGTCGCAGCTAAGCAGCCAGGACGTTGTGGATGGCAAGAGCACGCCGATTCGACGCATAGAAAACTCCATGCACAAAGAACTTGCAGACCCTGTGCTCAACTCCGTTGTCGCCCTTGCGCATGAGACTGCATGTGCGGGATATGGGGTGCTGATATTCGCTGGCAGCCGCGGCGTATGTGAGTCTGACGCTCGACTGATCAGCCGTGTGATGCCTTCGTCGCATGAACTCGATACAGATACGTTGCGCAAACGAACGGATTTGCTAGGGGATCTGCACAGTCTTGGCACTGGAGTAGATCCTGTTCTGGAAGAGACCCTACCCCGCGGCGTGGCATTTCATCGTGAGTCAAGGAACGTCCTACTGGCGCTGCATTTCGTATGCTGACTGGAGTCAGATGTGAGACCACTTTCTTCAGGCACGTTCTGGACCTCGACTGACAGCTCAGGCCGGATTGACCGGCGAAGAAAGAGATCTGATCGCTGCAGCGTATGATGCGGGGACAATACTGGTCTGTGTAGCGACGTGCAGCCTGGCTGCCGGCATAAATTTGTCAGTGGGCGAGATCCAGTCGATATTGAGATGCCATGATAGCTGACAAATTGACAGGCCTGCTCGTAGAGTCATCCTGCACAGTGTCAAAATGGGCAGAGAGTATATTGGTCCGGCTATGCTGAGGCAAATGCGAGGTCGCGCCGGGAGACAAGGCAAGGCAATTGTCGGTGAAACATACCTTTGCTGCCGGCAGCCAGACCTGGAACATGTCCTCGAGCTGATGCATGCAGACGTTCCCAAGGTGTCAAGCTGTCTCAGCACCGACAACCGACGTATCCAAAGGTATGCAGCAGTGTCCCCCGATTTATGCTTGTGTCTTGGTCATGGTCTGATACAAGCGGGAAAGAGCACTTTTGGAAATCATTGCTATTCGCCTTGCCACGAGTTACGAATCCCTCATGGACTACTTCTCCAAATCACTCTTGAACAGCTCGCAGCCGTTTGATTTCATACGAAGGGGCATATTCGCAAGCCTAGAGGAACTGGAGCAAATGGGTCTGATTACAAAAGACGCCTTGGAGACTTTTTCCCCAACAAGACTCGGCAAGGCGATTGTAGCTTCAGCCATCGACCCTGATGACGGCGTCTTTGTTCACCAGGAGATGACTAGGGCCTTGCGTGCTTTTGTCATGGACGGCGAAATGCACATCCTCTACGTGTTCACCCCGGTCAATGATTTCGGTATCGAAGTCAATTGGCAGGTGTTCCGGAATGAAATGGAGTCACTAGATGAGAGCGGGCTGCGAGTACTGGAATTCTTAGGCATCAGACCTACTTCTATCCTGCGTTTGTAGGTGCTGTCACTGTGGTGCGCCTGGAGCCTCTGCGGTTAATCTTGCGACTAACCAGCGTCCTAGGGCACAGGGTGCGATGCTGAAAGAGGGCAGTCCGGAGGAGAAGCAGGCAGCGCGAGTGTATCGTCGATTCTACCTCGCGATGCAACTGCGAGACCTGTGCAACGAGATGCCCATACACGTGGTGGCCAGGAAATATGATATGCCGCGGGGCTCCGTGCAAAGCCTGTCACAAACTTGTCAAGGATTTGCTGCCGGAATGGTCAAGTTCTGCGAGCAAATGGGCTGGGGGTGGGTTTACTTGTTTCCAAAACCATTTGAAACTACGCCGACTAATTCGCGTGATGATTTGCGCTCACATAGTGTCATGGCCGCGGCACTCGATCATTTCTCGGACCGCTTGATGGCTGGCGCAAGGCGGGAGCTTCTCGCATTGACCAAGATTCCATTCATTAAAAGTCGCACAGCGTATGTCGCACCCAAACCCCAACCCCAACCCAAAGGAAAACCCCAAGGCTAAGCGACGTATGACGAGCTTCATATTGATCAGACGGGTATTCTTCGAGAATGGGTATCGAAGCATTGCTGCCCTGGCGAATGCCGCCCCGCAAGATTTGGTACCCATCCTCATGCAGGTATAAGTCGACCATCTTCAGCACACTGGTTCCGAATAATAACGTCATTGTCAGGCACAACCCAACAAGCTCCGGATCAAGGGGCAGAACGACGTCATGATGGAAGAGAAACTCTTAGCAAAAGCCACTATTATTACATCCGCCGCCGATAGGCTATGGAGTAAGTCGAGCCAGTTGCCTTGAGCCGTCGACGCGGCGGCGCCAAGAGCCGAGGGGCTAATAAAGGATGGCAGACGCCCAAATGCAAGCTGAGATGAACCTGAATAGCCCAGACGCACCATCGAGCGGCAACTTGAACAACCTCGACAGCCTCGGAAAGCAAAGCGCTGCTCACGGGATTTGTCCCGCTTGATCTAGTCCAGCACGTCGTCTCGCAGACTGAAAAGCTGCCTCATCACCTCGTCGGTCTTGGCTCGCAGCGCATCATGATACAAAAGGTTCGTCTCGAAAACTTTGCTGCCACCGACCAGCTTGGACGTATCCCTCGCTAGATGGTAATCCACATACATGTCTTCGATGTACGACGCTGCGTACATAGGTACCTTATTGGAACGCAGGCGCTTCTGATCATAAAGAGCAGGCCAGTCACTGTATGTCGCCAGCTCATCAGCGCTATCACGGAGGAGGCTCAGCTCCGGATACGTCTCAAAATGAAGGGGGAAGATCATCTCGCCACTGAAGTAAAGCGGCCCAGTTGTCTGAGAAGCTGAAAACCCAGGTCGTAACCAAGCAAATGCGCTGCAGTCTTGGGCGAGCTTGCTGCCTACCCGATAGGCAGCCCAGTTCGAGGCCCTGTCTGGTCCGTCGCAGTAGATTGCCTCGTGGAGGACGGCGTACAGGACGTTGGCATCGAAGGCGGTGAAGGCCTCCATTGCTGCCAAAGAGGCGCGAGTGAGGAAGCCAAACTGATCCAGCGACGCCTTCAAGGTGGCGAGCGTGTTGTGGACAGTGTCAAAGCCGTCGTGGCGGCCAAGGGCTATCCCGATGGTCATGAGGCGCGGTACCGTCAAGAAGCCGCCGGCCGGCAAGGGGATTTTGCCATTGTCATTGCTCTCGATGAAGGTGGCAATCTGGCGCACAACGTCCGCGTCGTCGGGAAATTTGGCGAAATACTGCTCGTTCCGCTCAGTGGTCTTCCGAAACGTAGCTTCGTACACCTCGTCAGCCGTCTTTCCCACTGGAGCTAACCCCCCTGTCACGAAGACCTCCCTCAGGCCTTCGGGATGCATGGAAAGATAGGACAAGCTGATGAAGCCGCCGTACGACTGGCCGAATATGGACCATGGCTTCTTGTGGTCCGGCCACCCAGCCGTCAGGCACTTCCTTACGGCTTCACAGTCGCGCACCGTGTTGTCCTGCCGCATGAGGCGTAGATACTTGGCCTGAGCGCCTGCATCGCCGAGCTTAGCCAGCATGGCAGCGGACACGGGCGTGCTGAGTCCGGTGCCGCGGTGGTCAATGAAGAGTGTCTGGTAGCCACGGGGGAGGGCAGCCCGGTTGAGTGTATGATTTGAGGGTGAGCGGTTGCCGAACCCGGGACCACCCTCAAGATAGACCATGTAGGGGTCGGCATGCTTGTCCTGCGGCTGCGTCGTCCCTTCTGGGCCATCTTCCTGCTGGGCAAAGACGGGAGTGTTATGACTGGCGACGCGTCGAGCGAGAAGCCGTATGCGCCCAGCTGAAGCGTCCTCGTAGTCGAGCGGCACTTCAAAGACAAAGGTGGTGATTTTGAGCTGGCCGACGTGACGATATTCGCTGTGGCTGAGCAGCTTGGCCGCGGGAATGTCGAGAACAGCGGGCGCCATGGTGCGATTGGATATGTTTGGGTCACCCGTGAGCTGTCATGTTCATGTGCGCGTACCAGAGATGGTCGGGCAGCCTGCGAGAGGAGGTTGTGCAGGGAAAGCTTGGCGGGTAGGCGTGCCGACGTCCCGCTCCGTCCCTCGCGGGTTTACTGCAACGGCCGTCACTATCGAATCCCAAGCAAAATCAAACGTCTTCATACGATGCGATTCTTCTACGTTGTCACTTGATTTCTGATGTCAGGGAGCGAATTCCCCATGAAAATTGCACGCACGCCTCGCAACGAGACCACCATGTGCCGACAACGTGTCTCGATGCGTCACCTCCGACCTTTGTCTTCGAGGTTTGAAAATTATGAGATGACCATTGAGAGATCCTGGACGAATCTACCAGCTCTGGTCATGGGTCCTCGAAAAATCCAGAAAACCTTGGGCCTGATCCCGCAGGCAGCACTGTCGATCCCATGCTGAGAAACGTCTCTCTTCCTTGCCTCGGGCGGCGCAACGCGAGAGCCGACCCGCTCCTAACCAACTCAGCCAATCACGCTAGGGTTGCCCTCGGCACTCCGAATTAGCGTGGGTCGCCAGCCTCTTCTCCATCGTACCTTCTTTTCCTCCTCCTCCTCCTCCTCCTCTTCCTTCCGCCTCCATCCCCCTCCTTCAGTGGGCATGGATCAAACTCAACTCTTGCATTCCCTGGCGGACGCTTTCAACGCTGTGGCCGATGAGGCCCAGAACTTGGCCGTCATCAAGACTGTCCTCGAGCATAAGCTGCGCTTTGCTCACGAGCAGGTAAGGAATAGCTTGTGACAAACGTCCTTTGTCGTTCCCGCGTCACGCGGTTCGGTCCCCTTGGCCCCGACCAGGCAGCTCCCTCACGCCACAAGAACTGCTCCCCAATCCCCGAGACTCCCAACGTCGCCAAGCTTGGTGTGATGAATTACTAGCTCTAGATCAAGAGCAGTCGGCATACTGCACGACCGCTGTGACTGATTGTTACAATCCAACTCTGACCTCTTGCGACGTTGTCAATTTCTCTTTCCTCTCGTCTCCGTGGTCCCCACTTACTCGGCTGCTTTGGAAAAAAAAATTGCATACTGACGAGCGCATCAGGTCCAATACTTGGCTGACAAGTATGCTCTCCCCACGCCGGAGGTGGCCGAGTCGCTAGCAAAGTTGCAGCTTCCCCCCCATACATCCCTTGACGATACCTCTCCCGTTCCTCTTCTCCAACGACGCTCAACTCCCCGACCCTGGCACCAAACTGCCGTCATCATCCGGGACGGTCGACGCATAACCAACAAGATTGATTCAGTTGGCGCATCGAGCAAGACGACGCTTTCCAGCAGAGAATCGCTTTCCCACACCTCACCAGACCAGACGTCCATGTCCACCGCGCTTGAGCAGGACTTTACAGTCGAGGGGAGGAAAGGGAACCTGCAGTGTCCCTTCTCCAAGGGCAAGTCGGCTGGTGACACAAATGACGGCGAGAGCAAGCATGACTTGGACAACCCACCCTACAGCCCCGCTGACCCCATTTGCGCGGCCATGCTGGAGGAAGCTTCTTCACAACCTGCCACAAATGGAGCCGGCTCGTCCAAGTGTCCCATTCGCTTCATGGATAAGCATTCGCCTGAAGAGATTGCACATTATGTAGAGACGCATAAGCATGCAATCCCACGCAGTCACGAAGTTTGCCTGCGTCGTTATCAAAAGAACGAGACGCAGATGAAAAAGCTTGACTCCAAGTATGGCAATATTGTCAGCATGATTGAGGGGCTTAGTCATCTCCATCAGCCCATGCTGCCTGAATCTGAGGAAGCAGAGTTGCAAGCCAGCGGCGCTGAGGAACACTCGAATCAAAGAGTTGAAAACTGGGCTCAAGATGTCAGCGGCACGGTGGACCTTGAACCCGACGAAGCAGCCCCTCTGCCAGATGGCCAGCAAGATCGGCAAAGCCACTTTGACAGGCCGCTGAAGGAGGTGCGCGTTGGTGAATCTCCTAGTCGACCGTGGGGCATCTCAGTGCCTGTCCTTGAGCGGACAGATCGTGAAAACGAATATCCGTCCTCGCCTCCACCAGCGCCTGTGCGCATGGCGGATGGCGACGACGGTGCAAGGCCAACGGCTGCTGGTACCCAAATTCGCAAATGCCCGTTTGACCACACCAAACTTCAAGCCGCCTTCACGGCGCCTTCACCACAAACGCCGAGGACAGACGTGAAATCAGCTCAATCACGGCAAGAAGGTGCGGAAGATACGCCTTACACACAGACAAAGGGACCTCCCACACTGTCCGCTGCTCCACTGGCCTCACAGCCAACTTTCATCAACCCGGGTACCACCAAGTCTGACGGCGGGGGACCACCACAAATGATATTTACCGGCCCAGTATTTATTGGCTACCCCATGGAGCAGGCTATCCAGTACATGAATTTCTCGCGTGGCTCGCAGTGATTGTCGTGGCACACGCATTGCCCGTCATCGCCAATCACTTTTTTTTTATGGCAAGCTCTTTTTCTTTTCCTCTTGGCCCACTGCCACCGGTCGCTATCACACACTTTGCAGTCTTTCGCGTACTGTGTCTTGAATCTTGCGTTGCGCAGCGAGGGCGTTTTGGTCGTCTTTTTTTTTTTTTTTCTATTGTTCCTTTGTCATCGAGCGGCATGAGGAACGAAATGCATGTTTTTTTGGGAGGGGCTCGATTGCGCAGAGCTGGAACTAGGCCGTTACAAGGGACCACGGGCGTTTTTTAAATGTAGCTTGAGATACCGTTTTCATTGTGTATGTCGGTCGTGGACTTTGCAGAAGCTCCGACGCGTTTTGCTCGCGAGCAAATACAAGATTTATGATGATGACTCTGCATGCTGATGTCTTTTCCTCTCCGTGTTTGTGCTGGTATGAGTGAGCTGCTGGCTCGCCTCCTGTTTGCGCGCCTCTTTGCGCCTTGTAATGCTCGGGAGGAGGGCGGATCCTTCCCGGGGATGCGCGCGGGCCGTAACCTGTGTTCATGCAATGCGACGCAGGCCAAAACATTTTATTATTGCACGAAATACCTGCACTGATTGATTGGCCCTGAGACCGCAGGCTGCGATTTTCTCGGGTTTGATCCAAGAATGGTCGATGTCTGACTCGGATATCAACCATCTTCGCTTCCACTCCAGGCTCTTTAGTTTATGCCTTTCGATGCTCTTGGCAAATGCATGAAAGGCATGGATGGTCCTTTGCATCCAAAATAAACTGAAAACAAGAATGCAACAACCGCACACCTCCAGTTTTTCTTTCCCACGGCGTGTGCTGGCTGCTCCTAGACCTGGCAGGGAAGACGTAGGAAACGCACACGCCGTCTCTAGACATTTTTTTTTGTTCTGTGCCAGCTTCAAGCTCCAATTAGGCGACTGCAGGGAGAGAAAATCTGAGCCCCCCTTTTCTGATGTAATGGTACAGGAATCGCGAATCTGTGTGCGTCTCCTCCCCATGCCCATGACCGACCGTACAAGTCTACAATTTCTTTTACACTCAACAACGACTACACGCCCACACACACATACATATATACAAACACGACAAAGAACACGCGATTTCGTTCTCGCCTATGAGGACAACGTGGCCAAGTGACCCTTCCGGCCACCGCTCGGAGCACCTGATGCACCAGCGTCATTTTCATCATCATCGTCGTTGTCGTCGTCATCAACATCGTTGTACGCATCCCACGTCATGTTGTCGCTGGTGGCGGTTCCGCTGGCTTCCCAGAGGGACACGTCGTCATCGGACATCATGATGGCAGCAGCGGCGTCCTCCGGATCGAGCAGGGCGGTGTCGCCGTCGTCGTAACCGTCGACGGCAAGGTGCTGCTGCTGCCCTCGCTCGGCGGCGGCGGCGGCGTCGTCGGCTTCTCCCCTGCGGGCCAGCTCGGCGGCACGCGCCATGGTGCGTCTGTAGATGACGAGGCCGACGGCGAGGCCGATGGCGCCGCCGACCGCCATGGCAATGTAGTTGATGGCCTTGTCGCCGGCTGTCATGTTATCACCTTGCTCGGCGAGAATGGCGAGGCGGCTGCCGATGAAGACGTGGATCAAAAGCTTGGGTCTGTTTTTTTTTTTTGGCTCCCGCGCCCTTAAAAGTCAGTCATGTATTCGACGGGTAAGGAAGGGGGCACACCATGTTCGCCAGGGAGAACAGTAGGAGAAAGTGAAGGGGGGAAAACAAAGAGGAGGACGAGGAGGAGGACCGAGGTCGAGGACGAGGAGAAGGAAGGGGCAGGCAAGGGAAACACACGCACGTGGAAAAGGCCGTGGAAAGGGCAAAGGCGAGCGGCGAGATGCTCGGAATCGTGGCCAGGAAGCCATTGCTCAGACTAAATGGCAGCGGGCAGAAGCGAATGGCCGTCAGGTACAGCAGGCCGTCCTTGCGGAGGACCTGGCCGAGGGCGACGAAGCGATGGTCCCTGCCGACCACCCTGTCGACGTAGCCGCTCAGGACGGTGCGGCTGGCCAGGAAGGCGCAGAGGCTGCCGAGCACGCAGCCGACGGCCACGACGGGCCAGCCCAGCGGGAAGCCGTACACGATGCCGGCGATGGTGTTGGCCGTCGAGTACCCGATGAGCGGGGGAAAGGCCGTGACGAAGATGAGGCCGAGGACGATGAGCCAGCCGCCCGGCAGCTCGCGCCAGGACCTGGTGATGCGCACGAGCCACGCGATGAAGCGGTGCGAGTAGACGAGCGAGAGCACGGCGAGGACGAGGCCCGCGGCGGCCACGACGGCCGCGAGCAGCTTGTACGCGGGCGGGAGGTTGAGGTAGGTCCGGAGCAGCCACCGGCTCCAGCTGTGCGCGCTGCGCCATAGGCCCTGAACAAAGGAGGCGGCGGGGGACGAGGACGAGGACGAGGCGTAGTCGGACGGGTGGCGCGAGTAGCGACGACGGGTCGTGGCGGGCGTCTCCGAGAGTCGTCGGATGGGCGAGACGCGACGAGACCAGCGGACCGCCGGCGGTTCGGGAGACGGCGACGACGACGATATCCTTGCCGACGAGGGCGATGAGGATGAGGATGCGGATGCGGATGCGGATGCGGCAGCGAGGGCCGGCGACGAGCGACCAGGCCCGTCGCTGGTGGCCGCGGCCATGGTGCTCATCGTCTGGATACAAGGACCGCCGAGAGGAAGAGAGGATGACAGCGTGTGGCTCGCATGCGTGCGTGCGTGCGTGCGTGCGTGTGTGCGTGCAAATGACCGACTACCGCTTCATAACTTTTCAGCATCGGTGGGGTCGTGGTGAAGCTCCGTCATGCAGCGTCGTCGTGTCGCAGTTGAGACACGCACCTGCCGCATGGCTACGGTAATCTAACGTGGGCGTTGGCGTTGGCGTTGGCGCGGGCGTTAGCGTCGGGCACCCATTTGGGTCTAGTGCAGGCATCCACCAGGCAATGTCAAGCGAACGTTTCGTTGGCAGCACAGTGCAGTAATGTGGTGCAGGGTCCCGAGTCCCGACGTACGTCGCAGGGGTCCGGGCTGCGGCTTCTTCCGCCGGGCGTCCGTCTCTGCATATCGATCCATCTCCACACTCGACCTCACGTCTACACAACTACAGGGCCGTCAACACACGCGGGCCGACAAATGGCCGTCGCTCTCAACTTTCCCATCGCCCCAGAATGCCTTCTCCCCCTCGCTTCCGCGTGCCCTCGTCACCACCGCCGACCTCCGCTCGGGCCCTTGGGCGGATCCCTGACAAGCAGCCTGACCTTGCCGTCCCCAATCTCCACGCCTTGGCTCAGTATATCGACCGCCTCCTCCGCCTCTGATTTGGCCGCTGCCTTGGCGAGGGACTTGTCGTAACTCCGCGCATCAATCCCTAGAATGCCTCCCATGCTGTTCCGGTCACCTGGCACCGAGAACTCGCGATACGCGTACCGCCACTCGTTCAGAAAATTGCGGATGGCTCTGCCAACCTTGTCCTTGCCATTCTTGCTGTGATGGCCGGTTCCGGTGATGGCGTACACCGGTCTCGATTCTCTGCTGTTTTCGATCAGCATCTTCTCCAGATACTCAACGGCTTCCTCGGGGTGCAGGCCGTGAAGATCCACGTAGATTTCAGCCAAGGTACTGCGACTGTTTCGTTGCTCGTAGAGCTCCCGCGCCGCTTCTCTGTGTGTTTTCCGCATCAACTCGTTCTCGCTCTGTCCTCGGAGACTGAGTGCTTTTGCCGCTCTGGCATCATTTCTGTTCCAAGCCTGGGCCGCGCTGATCGACGAGCCGCGTGTCAGTGTCCGTGTGGGCATTCAACACTGCTCGTTGCACGTACCTCTGAAGGAACTTGTTACGTAACCCTCCATGCTTAATGGCCTCCTGGCGAGCTTTGAGATATGCCTTGTTGGCCCGATCACCCGTCTCCAGCCAAGGGATGTGCCTCGGGCTGGGGATCGCCTGCGCCGCCGCGCTGTTTTCACCACTCCTGTTTCCAGAAGAGCTGCCGTTTGCTAATCTTCTCGTCTCGGGCCTGAGGGAGCCGGGGGCAGGCGAGGGCGAGGACTTGACGATATCTGCCAGGGAACTAGGAATACTGTCCTTCTGGCTGTGCCCATGACCCCCGCGTTTACCGTGATGCTTCTTGCCCGCTTTCGTAGATGCGGACCCCAGCGACGGGAAAGCCTCGTTGTCATCAATCGCCGGCGCGGCACCGTTGAAGTCTTTGCCGGTTTGATGCCGACTGCCGGGCCTGGACCGTAATCTCGGACTCTCTGTGCCGTGGAAGTGCTTCGGGCCTTGCGGCGGGCTGAGGCCTGTCGCGATCAGACTGGTTCCCTCTCCACCGAGCTTGTTGTTCTCGTCAATTCCTCCTCCCGGCTGGAGGCTGGGGAATGATTGCATATCAGACATCTGAAAGTTCGCTTGGGCTTTGTTTGACAGGCCCGCCTCATCCAACGATAAGCCGTTGATGGACTTGGCAGGATCGTGCGAAAACACACACGTGTCGCCCGCGAGACAGCTACCCATGATCCAGTACCTTTCTGAAGTCAGTCTATCGCTTGAACAGGGCTCAATGAAACCACACATACTTGCAGAGGTGATTACTCAGGTCATGACTGAATCGACAGTCGGCGCGCAAGCACTGGCCCGTCGACATGTAGAATTTACAAATTGCCCCGGACCTGCCTTGAGAGTTCGGAGTGGCTGGTCTTGCATCCGGCGAAATCGATTTGCCTATCAAGACGCCCTTCGGCTCATCAGGGCCACCAGCAGGGAGCCCGACATCCTGACTTTGCTGCTCCATGATGGCCACGATCGTGGCGCTCAAGTCATAGCCGTGAGCGGCCAGCGAAGCCTCAATCTCTTCATCGGTGCGTGTCTGGCCCAGGATCGAACGAAGCATATCATAGGGCGACATCTCAATGGGTTGCGACGACATCGACGACAGCGAAGACATGGAAGAAAACTCTGGAGCGGCAGCATTCAGAACGCTCGAGCTGGCCACCGACGACGCGGCACTCGCAAAGTCATCGTTGACGAGCCACTCGACATTCTCGGATAGATAGTCGCCGAGGATTTCAGTCGCGGGAGTAGGGTCACTGGCAAATTCGTATGCGTTTAAGCTCGGGCTATGCGGTATGGCAGGTGTCGCGAAGGCCAGACGTGGCGATGCACGAGGCGACGAGAAGGGAGACGCCGTCGACGACTTGGCCCTGTTGAATGTCGATGAGATGAAGCCCGGCGGAGCGAGGGGGCTTACGGCCAGTCTGGGAGATCCCGACATGGGCGTCGGAGAGCCGCGCCAGGAAGCCGGAGACGAACGTCGCAGGATCGACGGCCGAAGCGGAGGAGGGGAAGCAGAGGAGCCTCCAGCTTCCCTGAACCTCCACATCGCATCGAGGATGACATTGTCGAGCGATGAGCCGGTCAGGCTCGTCTCCTTTTTCAGGAGGTCCTCCAATCTGTCCGTCTTGTCCTCATCCTCCAATGTCTTGTCCTGCAAAATAGGCAGGCAGAGATCGTAGTGCTCGTCCGAAACCATGACTGTGAGGTTACTTAATCGACCGGTCGTGTAATGATGTATGTGAAAAAAATACGAGTACTATGATTCGAGACCAGTCGAAGATGGGGCGGAAACGAGCAAGTTCATAGGCTTTGTTTGGAGCGGAAACGCACTCGGCTGGCTATGCTGCGCTGCGCTGATGAAGTCAGAAAAGGAAGCGAACGCAGCAAACAGAGACAACGCGCCGTGGTCCGTGACGTGCGCAAGGCTGTCTGCAGCGCGGGGGCGGCTGACAGCTCGATGGAGCTGGGCAGGCGAAGCTCTAGACGTGGGTCAAAGGGCGCGTCGAGATTAGGGGAGAGGGGGGGTGTGGCCGAAGGATTCGGAGAAGGTGGTGATGATGAGGTACCTCCCCACTGATCCAGGGAAGAATGAAGGAAGCGGAAAGCAAGAGAAGCCCGCGACCGCAGATGAAGCACAGAGCCGGCAGGAAAAAGAAAAGAAGAGACAAAAGACCAAGCAGATGCCCCCGGCTGGGAATTCGATCTGAACACGACTAAGCCGACTCTCGCGGGGCTCACATTGCGCCGCGGCGATGCGAAGCCGGGCAAAGTCACGGCGAGGGCGCAAAGGAGAAGAAGAATAATTGGTCCCGCCAGAGTGAACAGGTAACGACAGCAGTTGGACCACGCGCAGGCCGGACCTCATGCGCTGGTTGGAGTTGATGTGGAAGCGGGAGTTCTGGAAGCGACGCACCATCGAGACAGTGGAAGGAGGCGCGAACAGGTCCCGGACCCGTCCGCCATTCTGATTGGTCCGCATAGTCTAGCGCCACGCTACCGACCGACGCCCTGCTGGATGACGCCGTACTCGACACCCCAATGCATTGACTCCTATAGACTCCCGTGGCGGACCGACAGGGGCATTTGGCAAATCCTCGCGTTTCACCCCTGCCATATGTGTCTAAATAAACAGTATGTACGCCTCTACCCCGGAGAAATATGTCGCTGGAAGGGGCGAAAAAAAAGAGAAAAGAAAAGAGAAAGAAAGAAAAAGGATGATGCTCGTCGACGCTCGCCTTCAGGGTATCTCGGCATCTTCCCCGTCATCATCATCATCATCAAGGTCACTCCCAAATCCAAAATTGAAACCCCCTCCGGAGAAAGACTCTGTTTTCGAACCCTCCTTAGCAACGACGGCGTCCCATTTGCGCTTCTTGCCACTTTTTTTATCGGCAAGCTCCAGTGCCCTTTCCAAAGCATCAGCATCAGTCTGCGCGAGTCTTTCTACGAACAACTCAAATGGCTGCTCTATGCTGCTGTCGAATCCCGACACTTGGTCGGGCTTATCTCTCAGAAACAACAGCACCTCGGCGAGAAGATTCAGGCTCGGCGACTTTGGCACAAAATTTTGTGTCAGCGCGACGCCCTTCTCCAAATTGACGACAAGGTGCCACCACCCGCTGGGCACGTGCAGGATTTCTCCCGCGTGACAGATGCCCTCCACACAGTCCGGAAGCCGTCTCGCTTCTTCGTGGAAAGTCAGGAGCCACTCCGCAATGCTGAGGGGGCTGGTGACTTCACTGCTGTCCTTGGAGACATAGACTCCGGGAACCCGGGCGCTCGGGGGGAACATGATCCAGTACTTGGAACCCTGTATGACGGCGTTCCAGGCACTCGTGCCATTTGGATCTTTGTGGAACGTTGAGCCGCTGCGCTCAGGTCCAATGATGAGCCATCGATGCGCCGGCCGCTCGCCTCCGAGCGACTCAAAAAGGTCAGGCCCGAAACAGTCGGGTTTCCAGTAAGCTGCACCATCTTCGTGACCGACCGTGATGCCCATCTTCTCGACGAACTTGCGATCAAACAGGTACAGAGGACTTTCGTCCCTGTTGTTCGCCATGTACTCGCCGTACCTCTCCAGTGTCCAGTCCACTGCTTCTGCTCGGAAAGCCACATTGGCATGGGATCCGAGCAGCCGGTCGATGGTCCATTCGGCGCAGACAGGCCAATTCTGAATACAGTGGGTGAGAATAAATGGCTTGTCAGTCCATCGATCCGCGTATTGATCGTAAGTCAGGTTCTCCATCCGGTGGATATGATTGGCCTTGGGAATTCCATCCGCGTACACGGAAGGAAGAACATTGCTGCAGACGAATGGCCGATGCAGCACGTCTGAGAAGACGTTCCCGCAGTTCGGAAGCGCTTCTACGTCCTGTGGCAATGCCCAAAAGGTTGACCTCCAAGAGCCAAGCCACTTCAGGGTTTGGCTGACGTCGGTAGGGAGCCTGTCGATGAAGAGAAGAGTAAGCAGGTTAATGGACAAGGATCTCCCGCATAAACACCAGCCGATGTGAACGCGTTTGGGTAGAAACCTACTGCAGGAACTGAGTTTTCCATAAATCATCTGAGTGGCAAAACGCAAACAGGAACTTGCACGTTGAGCCGAGCTTCAGCAGTGAAGGAGCATGTAGATGCTCCAATATAAGCATCAAAACTTCATCCGGAGCGTGACGCCATGCTCCACTGTTCGCCTTTGCGTCTGGCCCCGACGAGAGAAAGCGGTTACCCGATGGTTTCACTCCAAGAACATGTGAAGGGATCAAGTTGTCTCGCTTTACGCTCTCGTCCCCTCTGGGCAGGGAGGACTCGTTTCTCACGCGTCGCTGGCCAACGAGGAATGTGCCATTGTTCTGTTGGCGAGGAGGATGCGGGGCGGCCGACGGCATGCTTCGCAAGTAAGTGCGCACTGAAGCCCGCTTTCGAGCAGAGGTGTGAGTGAGCCCAGGCCAAGCTCCTGTGAAAATCTCGACCTCGTCCACGCCTGCGCAGGACAGCGAAGACTGTGCTCAGGTAGCTCGCCACTCTGTCGTGAGTCAGGAGCGAAGAACAAAAGGCTATTCACGGCCCAGCCATGAGGCTTCAAGTGTGTCTTGTTGCGCCCTGGTCTTGAGGTATAATTCTTTCCTCCGGCGGTTCTTCTGCGAGGATCAATGGAGGACAGCGGTGCTATTTCTCTATTCTGAAAGAGTTTTTGGCAGAGATGTGCTTGTGCTATCTTTTCGTTGGTTTCTCGAGAAGTCAATATATGAAGACATTGATGCTTCTATGGTGCTTTAATGGGATCTTTTTGTTGCGTATTCTTGAGTGTGTTTTTTTTTCTCTTTCCCACCCCACCTGGGGCTGTTTCGTAAGGATCCTGAGTTGTAGGGTAGCAACGGCATGGGGCACGTCGGACTAAACAATTGGCCCGCAAGCGCGGCGCGGGACAAGGCATTGACTGAAGGCTGGCTGCGGCGTCAGAAATCAACGACAACGTCTCATCTGCATGTGTCAGCACATGTGGAGTCATCTGCGGGCTGACGTCGATCGCTATCGGCTCCCCGTGGCCAGACTCCAGAAAAGATTGAAAAATGTAGTAGGAGATTTAAATGATGTTTATGCGATTTCCGCTTTAAATACCGGGCGCGACACTTCGTACGGATGAGCTCCTTGTTGCTTCACCATTGCCAATTGGGTCGTGTTTATCTTCAGCAGCAAAAAAATCAAAATTTGTTCCGGTTTCCCAGATTCTTATTAGTGGCTTGCCAACCGGCACGATTCAAATCTCAGTCCCGCCCCCCACGTTTTCACGCCCGTACATCCAGGGCCATGTCTTCAGCTGCTGAACTCATAGAATCTGCAAAGAAGCAGGCGGCTTATCGAGCCGTCGACGACCACCTGCATCCATCGTTCAAGTACATCGGCATTGGCTCCGGCAGCACTGTCGTGTACGTCGTCGATGCTATCGTCAGCAAAGGCCCAGGTTTCTACTCTGGCATGACATTTGTTCCCACTGGGAGCCAGTCTAAGGGTCTCATCAAGGCGGCAGGCCTCAATCTGTGTTATGTTGACGAGCGTCCGTTTGTGGACGGGCGGCCGGTCGCCATCGACGTGGCATTTGACGGCGCGGACGAGGTCGACGAGGATCTCAATCTGATCAAAGGCGGCGGTGCGTGTCTTTTCCAGGAAAAGCTCGTGGCCACTGCCGCCAAGAAATTCATCGCTGTCGCCGGTAAGTCAAAGTCAACGAAGCGGAGGCTCACCTTGCCTCGTTCGTGTTGCCATGGAAAACGCGCAAGCTCATAGTCCCGCGGATAGATTCACGCAAGCAGTCTCCAAGGTTGTGTACTAAGTGGAAAACTGTTCCCATCGAAGTACTTCCTCTCGCAGCACCGGATGTCCTCACCCGGCTTCGTGCCATGGGTTCGCCCAGTCCAGCAGTTCGATCTGGACTTCCCAGCAAAGCCGGCGAGTGCGTGACCGACAACGGCATGTGGATAATTGATGCACCCTTCTCCCCTCTTTTACTTCCTGGCGACCTCGCGTCTGGTGGATCTGGCACAGGCAGCGACGGATTGTGGGAAGTCAGCAGGCTGGCCGACGAGCTGCTCAAAATCCCTGGCATCATCGAGATCGGTCTGTTTCATGGCTTCAACGGCAACCAAGCCGCCTCTCTTGGTAAAGAATTGCAGGCGCAGAAGCCCGTCGCAGCATACTTTGGCCTGCCCGATGGCCAGGTACAGGTCCAGAATGCATAGTCAAACACCTCCTTCCCAAAAAAAAATTATAAAGAAAACAAAAGAAAGAATAGAGACCATTGGAACTGTGACATTCGTCATGATCCCGCAGAAAATGGGAGTGCGAAGCGTGCCTCCAATTTATGAGCCATTTAAGTGAAATCTGAGATAGCCGACTTATACATGGAGCAACGTTTGGAAATGTCGAGCTTGAGCATCTCACACCTTATGAGACTCGGCGCTGATTGCGCGCAGTCCAAGCCACAATAACCGATATTTTTTTTTTCGCGTCATGCTCACTCTATTCTGGAAAAGGTTTTATGCTTTTCAGAAAGTAAGAACCGCCCCAAAAGTTAAAATACGGCACAATCAACAAATAAACAAAAGGCTTCACGCGAAGGGGAGAGAGATTGGCTCGCTACGACATGGGAGTCTCGACATGGCGCCCCTCCTCCGAACAACCCACGAAACTTTAGACGGAAAAAATTGACGCTGCTGAATTACTACGACCTTTGTGCGCGTTCGGTGACGGCTCAGTGAGAGGCACCAAGGTACCCTGAGCGTGGGGCCCGCAGCCCTTGCACCACAATTGATTGGCTGCTCGTGGTGGGCTGGCAGAAAATTAATAGAAGCGGCCAACCGCCCCTCAGCAGCCGATTTTTTTTTTCTCTCCCAACCCCTTCCTCACAGGAACACCGCACACCGAGATCAACAATTTCTCCCGGATCCTATTTAGGCTCTCGCATTTCCACGGGAGCGTACGGATCTAGTTGATTTCATTTTCCTTCCATTCCAAACCTTCGCAGCCTTCCTAGTAGGAGCCTGCGATCTCTGAACGACTTCGTCGCCCCACGCATTTGATATTATCTAGATCGAGCTGCGCTTGATCTAGATTTTCATCCACCGCCTAAACCGCAATCATGGCTACCGATAAGGGACTCGAGGACGTCCCTGAGGGTGAGTTTACTTGTCCTCCCGAGGCTGCGCGCCGGCTGCTAGATCTCGGAGCGCATCGTGTGGTTTCTCTGGTCGCATCAGCATCACGGGCAAATTTGCGCGTTTCGCTTGCTCCATCGATTCTGACCCCACGATGTCGCTTCTCTCTGGCCCCCCCGCGACGTCGCCCCACCACCAAATTGCCGCGCAAACAGGCTGACCATGTCGTTCCTTTTGTACAGGACAGATCGAGTCCAACTACGATGAGACCGTCGACTCCTTCGATGACATGAACCTCAAGCCGGAGCTTCTCCGAGGTGGTGAGTGACTGACTCTTTGGGGGGGGGGGGGGGGGGGGGGGGGG
>JAPFUF010001513.1:0-25629 GCA_030780645.1 Aschersonia sp. MBC 508 | reverse complement strand
AATATGACAAGGCATGGGCCCGCACCATCAAGAAGAGAGGGCATCGCGAAGCAAGTCTACACGCCATGTAGCTCATCTCTCTGATATGCCTCCGGCGGCCCTACCGGGGGTCGCCTGCGGCGGGCCGGCCTCGCTACGCTCGAAACACTACTGCCGTAGTCGTGAACCAGTTTCACATGTATTCGTGATGCTGTTGACGCGGCCGGCGAGTTATTTGCCTCCGGCGGCCCTACCGGGGGTCGCCTGCGGCGGGCTGCCCTCGCTGCGCTCGAACCACTGCCGCCCTCGTAGTGAGCCAGCTTCAGATATGATGCGTGATGCTATCGACCTGGCCGGACGAGTTATTTGCCTCCGGCGGGCCGGCCTCGCTGCGCTCGAGAGCCTCTTCTGCCCTCCGTGTCCATCTCTCTTGCAGTTTCATGAGATGCGCCGCTTCATTTTCGCTCTGCTCCTCTATTGATGCCATGTAATGCTCTAATACCGAGTCAAACCTACTTAAGTACTCCTGTATGACCAGCGCAGACGCCCAGCCTGACCGAGCCGCCCCCCCAAAACTTGTATGCAAACGCACCCGTTGCAGCCGCCCCGCCACGCGTCATCAATCTTAAGAAATGAAGCACTCACACCCACTCACTCGTGCGGCTGTGCGGAATCAATCAAGCCCCTGGACTTTGACGCCATTGTATTTCCAACCCGGCATAATCCCCGCATCTGCCCTGACACAGCTCGCCCACGGGGGCGCCCGGCAGGAAGAAAAAAATCTGAAGCTCGCACGCACGCACGCGCATAAACATATAAACACATACAGTTCTTAGGAAAAGAGGGGGAAAATCTCATGTTCGCTGGGACTTTCATTCATGATCGTAAATTGGCCAGGGACGGAGAAGGTTAAGAAAAAAAGAGAAGAAAAGAACAAGGAAAAAAAAAGAGGAGAAAACTCGTGATTTCGACATTACGATTAGCGCATGAGCGTGTGACGAACAAAAAACATTTCGTCATTCGTCATGTGGCCCTGATGACTCTGCTCCCCAAGCTCCTCTGGCTTACACCACCGAGCCCCTCGCTCAGCTTCTTGGTCACCACGTCAGGATCCGGCTCGTCGGATCCGACAAACGTCCAGCTTTCCTCAGTGTCATCGTCCTCGTCGTCGACGTCGGGCTGGTCGCCGAGGCCGGCTTTGTGCTTGATCAGGCTCTTGGCGTACTCGAGATCGCGGTAGATGTTTTGGATGGCGGTTTCGACGCCCTTGTCCTGCGAGCGCGGCGGAGCGTTAGATTAGTCATTGCAGTCTTCAAAGTACCCTCGACGACAATTGGTGGGCGAAGGGGGGTGGGAAGCGAGAGAGATGAGAAAACAACACAAGAGAACAGATAAGTGTGCGAAAGATATGAGGCATAAGAAACCGCGACTGAACGTACCTTGCGGATCTGCTCGCCAAGGACCTGAGCCCTGACGATCATGCGCTTGTTGCGCGTAACCTGCCACAGGGCCCTGCCGAAACTATTGGCACCCCATCGCCTGAGGCCGACGCCGACGCCCAAGTCCTCGACGCGGCTGGCGAAGAAGTACTGGTCGCCGAAAAAGGGCCGGATGATGGTTGGCAGGCCGGCGCGGAGGCTGGCGCCCGTGGTGCCGGACCCGCCGTGATGGGCGGCCGCGTCAATCTGGCTAAAGAGCCAGTCGTGCGGGGCCGACTTGATGACGAAGATCTCTGGAGGCATCTCGGGCTCGTCCGGTCGAGGAGGAGGAGGAGGAGACTTGGCGGCGGCAGCAGCAGCAGCATCGTCCTTGGGGGAGGCGATGCGATCGGACCATCCCTTGGACAGGATGCACCGCACATCCGCCTTGAGCACGGCGTCAATGACCTCCTGCGTCATCTTGGCCGGGTCGTTGACAATGATGGAGCCAAAGCCCACGTACACGAGCTTCTTGCCGTCGTCCCTGGCCTTCTTGATAAAGTCGAAAAGCTCCGCGGGTGGCTCGTACTCGCCGCCCTCGTCCAGGAACCAGTAGCCCGTCACTCGGATCCAGTCCGAGAAGTCGAGGGGCGGCGCTACGACGCTGGGGCTGAAGTTGTACAGAAAGGGCACCTTGTTGGGCTGCATCTTCTCCAGGTTCGTGTTGGGGAGGCCCAGCGTCTTGTTCCGCCACCGGTTGATCTGCTGCGCCGTCGCCTTCCAGAAGATGTTGTCGAACATGACATATGTCATGTAGTTGTACGCGCCGCCCATCTTGTGTTCAGGCATAATGAACGCATGAGGGTACGCCCGGGTCCTCGTCCAGGGCATGGTGAAGGCGCGGAAGTAGGGGATGCCAAGCTTCTCCGCGACGTGGATGCCGGCCATGGCCGACGGCGACTCGATCAACAGCTCTGAGCCTTCGCATGCGCTGTATGCCGAGTCGAGCAGCTCGTCGAGCCAGCCTCGAAAGGCCGAATTGGCCTCACGGAGGAATGCCAGGGTGAAGGTCCCATTCTCGATGCACAGCCGCATGAGCTCACCTGGATCGCCCTCAACCTTTCTGAACTCAATCCCGTGAGATTCGATCCATCCCTGAAACTCGGCATGTGTTGCAATCCGCGCCTTGTGCCCTTGGGCGAGCAGTCCCTTACACAACGCAATGTACGGCTGGACATCGCCTCTGGACCCAATTGTCAAGCACGTTATCTTCATGGGCTGTGGCGGCTTGAAGTGGAGGAAAGAGCCGTCGGCTTCGTCCATGAGAATCGTTGGTGCGTTTGGCTGGGTCTCTGCCTCTCGCGGCGGGAGAATCTCGTGTTGTGGATATTCCTCCTGTCGGGCCGACTTCAGGGCGTCTCTTTCGGCCAAGGCCGCCTCTTGCTCCTCTTGTTCTTCTTGCTGCAGAATGCCCGATTCCCTGAGACAACGGCACGTGTCGAGCTTCTGGAGGAGTGTCACCGTACAGTCATCGCGAATATCGGCCTGGCTGAACTCGAAAAACAGTTCTTCGTGGCCGCGGATCACGACAGTGAGACCCGAGTATCCGATGCGAAAGCCCTTTTCCTTGTGAGCGTTTTCGATGTCTTTGAGTGGTAAGATCAGTTTCGTCCTCGTGCCCGGCAAAAGACTCCGGAAGCAAAACGATCGGTCACTGATGTAAATCTTGCCATACAGGGGCAGGACTCGAATGATGCAGCCGAAATATGTCGCCTGGAGTTTCTCGCTTTCAGGCAACGCGAAGTGGGCACGGAAACGCTCCATAGATGTCTGGACCTTTCCCTCAGAGTCCTCCTCGAGATCGTCCTCGTCTGGTCGAAGACCGGCGGGCTCATCATAGTGCTTCCGCCCGCCTTTCCACATGCCCGAGACCTTCTCGACGTATCCCATCGACTCCGTGGCCAGTAGCGAGCTCATTCGCTTGCTAGTCTTGTTCAAGTAGTCTGCGAAGGCGCCGGCCCGTTGAAGGGGGTACTGGCCAATCTTTGAAATACTGTGCAGCGTGGGGGTTGCCGGTCGCAGGGGCTCTTTCGCCGGCCGGCCGTGATACCCCAGCTGACTGATATGCCCCGTGGTCGCGGCGTGGCCCACGGACAGCGAAGCGCCGGGAAGCGGAGATTGACTCGCCTCGTAAGCGTCGTCGTCCTTCTCGTTCGTGGACTGACTTGACACATCTGTTGGACGTACTGTCGGGTCTTGGAACATGTCACTTCGCTGGAGAATCTGACTGGCGGAAGGGTCTTCGGTAGGCGCAGAGATGGTCAAATTTGAATAGCTAGGGTCCTCAATGGAGGACTGCACGGCCGAGTCCGACGATTCTACGGCTTGTCTCTGCCGTTTCTCGCTCAAAGGGTGCGAGCTCTGCGTTCTGCGATGCCCGCTGAAGCTCCTCCTAGGACTCTGCTCCGCTGACATCCGAGATATCTCGTGGCTACGTCTGCTGAATTGGCGAAAGGCGTCCAAGCTGGGTCTAGAACACTCCATACTAGCTCGTGGGCTAGGATTCGCCGAGAGTGGTGACATTGGTGACAAGGTGGCTTTGACAGACTCGGGGAGCCTGCCTGTGCGGATGCTATCAACGTGAAGGCTTTGGCGGGTAGAAGCACCAGACGGCTGTCGTGACATTTTGTCAGAGGGACGACTGGCCAAGTGGTGTTGCTGGTCCAGTCCTTGCTCGACGATGGCTCGCGCGGGTGTTTTCCGGCTCGATGAGACCTCGTCCACTAGGATTTTGAGCAGATTTATAGCCTCTTTCCCGAAGTTGAAGAAAGAAAAAAAATACTCATCCATAGCATACGTCTCATCGTTGTCGATGACGCGGATCTTGCACGTATCCGAAAACTCCATCATCTGGGTTTCCTCCACGTCGATGATGTTGTTGATTGGTAATGAGATCTTGACACTGTCGCCCTCGTTGTGGCTCCGAAATATGACGCGCTGGAGGCTCTTGACCCATTCTTTAGCGCTCGGCGTACTGTCGGCCTTGAAGTTGTAGGTTCGATTGCTGGTCACGACGTTGAACTGTAGACCGTCGGCATCCTTGTCGACCAGGTTGGCGGATATGCCAAATCTGAGATCGATCTGACCGTGAGGGAAGTAGAGATTTGTGGAGTCTCGATAATACGACAAGACATCGCCTTTTAACCGGAACCAGTATCGATGATATTTGGGGTTTCGTTTACCGCTCTTGGACATGTATCCCGATTTGGCGACGATGTTCTGGGACGGGCGTCAGTGACCTGAAATGAGATTCCCTCCGGCGCGAGGTGGGAGTAGCTTACGGCTTTTTTGGGCAGGTAGGCGTAGAAGCAGATGTGCTTTGCCGTGATGTAGAGAAAGCCCTGAAGAAGTACACTTTGCAGCAACCAGCAAGGGTACTCTGTCGAAGAAGTTTGAAGTCAGTGAGAGTCGGATTAACAAAAAGGAAAGATTCTTCTCTGGGTCGGAGCTCCAACTCTACCTTCAATCACACGCTCCGGCTCCTCAAACTCGAATATCTCCTTGAGACGTTTTGCCAGCGCGGAATTCTCCCCGTCGCTGTCATTGGACTCGGCCAGATCGCTGGATTGTCTCTCTAGATCGAAGCTGGGTCTGGCCGCTACCTCGGCCCTCGCCTGAAGCATGCGGCTCATGACAGGGGCCAGACGGTCGTCGAAATCGCCGACAGGTAAATCTGGCTGTTTCTCAATCGAGTCCCTGGCCTCGTCTGACGAGTCTGATGGTTGTGCGGGAAGGTTCTTGGTCGCTCGTTTTCTGCTTCGACGCTTCGGTAGAGTGAGGGACTTCAACAGTCTACCGGCCGTGTAAAGTTTGTTCCGACGCGCACGCGTCCGATGTTGTGCACCGTGGTCGAGAATTACAGTTTGTGACAGATCGCGGCCTGTATTTAAGCCTTGGCTAGCGTCCTGGGACTCGTCTTCGTCGCTGCTCCCATCGTCGAATCGCGTATTGAAGTCCACCCGACTTCCTGCCGCAGCAATGAGGCCGAAGATGCTTTGATTCATATTGACGGACACGGCGCGGCCGCGGCGCGAAGCAGGATCGTTGGGAGACGCTTCATCGTCACTGTCGCCATGTTTGAGAGGTTCTGGCAGTTCGAGAATGGTCGTTGAAGGATCATCCGGTCTCTTCTTGTGAGAGGTCCGGCTCGCATGCCGATGTGCACCCTGGTCCTGGAAGGACACGGATTGGCCATGACCATGACCGCTCGGTGACGAGGTCGGGGAGGTGCCCATCATGGGCGGTGATCGTGGATTGTACTACAGACTTGAGAGCAGACTTCAGGACGACCAGAACATCAACGAACCAAGCCGAGGTTGCGCCAGACGGTGATGCGCCGCAAGGCGGGCAAGGGTTAAAAGGCGGAGCTTGGCGATGCGATGCCGTTGTCGTCGCCCGTGCGTGCCTGCGCGCGCGAAGCAAAAAAGGGGGGGATGGATGGATGATGATCACTCGAGGGGACGTGAGAGTAGACTCCGCTGTCCCAAGGGACGGGAGGCGGCGAGGGCGGATAGGCGCAGATGCACATGCGCCTCTCGGTGGGTAATGAAGAGGCGCGGCGTTGAGGCTCTCTCTCGTCTTTGTTTCGATGTTACTTGTGCTGCGTTCAAGGGGACCCCGGGCCGTCTTCGTGCGTCAAGGCGGGTCTGGTCGGGTGGACTGGTGCCTGGGTCTCTGGTCTGCTGCTGCCGCCGCCGGCGGGGCAGATGTGGCTAGTCTTGACCTGTCACGCGACTGCCGTGATAGAAACGACTTCAGACTTCCCATCAACTCACTCACTTCATTAGGCAGACAGTTGTCGGAGGGGCATGACGCGGGAGCATGACACATGGATCCTGAGCCCGAGTCGCATGCAGGCCAGGATTTTACAAGAAATCTGGTGCCGGCACCTTCACCTTCGCACAGTCCAGTCCGTCATCATCGAGCCTGCCCAAGTGCCTATCTTGCGTTGCACAAGAATCGCCATCGGTTCGACTAGAACACAGCCGTGTGTCGTGGCCGTCTCAGGCTGCGAGAAACCCGCAGACAGTAACTCGCATCGGAAGCAGTGTCTGCACTCATCTGTACCGATCTGCCGCGCATCGAAAGTTGCTTTGAACGAGGCCAACCTCCGGTCATCGTTACGGGGTGCATCGTATCAACCATCTTGGACACGCAGTATCACTTGATCGGGCCTGCCCCGTTCAGATTGTACCAGTTTCGCACTCGTAGTGGACCTCGCATCCGATTAGCGTAGCATCGCAGCGGCCATTTCGAGAATTCAGATTCCCGCACATGACCCATCACCCAAGTGCCTATCGAGTATCAAGAGATTTTCGCTCTGGCGCGCAATGTACTCTCTCCTGATGACTTGATGACCCAAGTTACGCCTTTGTGACGCTCTGCCCTCTCCTCCTTTGATTCTGCCGGCTCCATATGGCTCAACACAAGGTAGCTGTCTTTTGTGTTGCCTTTACGACAAGAATCACAACTCTGAATAGATCCAGCTACTGCAACTTGCTTGCTCTTCCCCATAATTTCATGCTTTCACCAGTGGCATGACAAGAGCTGCTGGAGTTGTGACGAACAATCGATCGCTGAACACTTTC
This sequence comes from Aschersonia sp. MBC 508, assembly GCA_030780645.1. Taxonomy (NCBI): domain Eukaryota; kingdom Fungi; phylum Ascomycota; class Sordariomycetes; order Hypocreales; family Clavicipitaceae; genus Aschersonia; species Aschersonia sp. MBC 508. Next base: position 18,584 of record JAPFUF010001513.1, on the reverse strand, counting down.
TGATGCAGTTTCTTTTGCCATGGCATGAGTCGTATCCAAGCCATGACCTACCTCGGTACGTGGACTGCGACCCCTGCTGACTTGTGAGCATGTCGAGCCTCGCTCGAGAGCATGTCAAGCTAGAATGCGAGCTTGTACCGTCTGGCAGTCAGCTTCAAGGCAGGATGAGAATGCAATGCCGCCTCAGTTGAATCCGTGCTGCCGGTCATTGTGGACCCACCTCGACTGAAGTCAATCCGTCCAGGCCGCACGTCGTTTCAATGCCCAATCAATTGATTGCTCGCTTGCTCGATTGCTTCTCTCTATCACTACCCAAGCTTTTTTTTGTACTTCCATCTTGGTCAGTTTGGCCATCGCTTCCTGTCTGCGGCTCGCACCATGGCCGCCCTCTTCTCTGCAACGCTCATTTCGCCAGAAGTCGCGTCGTCGCTACCTCTGGGCTATACACTTCGACCTTTGGAAAAGGCAGATTATGCCAAAGGCTTCCTGACATGTCTGCACGATCTCACGTGGACCGGAGAACAGACTGAGGAGGAGTTCAGTGCCCGCTACGATGAAATGGACACACGAGGCGCAGGGCCGTACTATTACATTGTCATCGAGCACGAAGGGCGCATCGTCGGCACCGGCGCACTCATTGTAGAGAAGAAGTTGTGAGTTTGGGACCTCTCTTGCCTCGCAGCAGGGCAATCCTCTCCTTCCAGCTTGTTGACCAAGGACATTCCACAAAGCATCTGGAATCGTGCTCTCGTCGGGCACGTGGAAGAGATTTGCATCGCCAAAGCTCACCAATCCCGAGGCCTTGGACTGAAAATGATCAAAGCCCTGGACAGCGTGGCTAAGAACCTGGGCTGCACGAAGAACTTGCTCAATTGTGACCCGGCCAAGAATGGCTTTTATCTGAAGTGCGGATACGCAAGCTCAGGGATGGAGATGCAGCATGCTTTCAAGGAACACAAGCCTTGAGCTGAAGTGAAGAATCCCTGGGCAAAGTTGGCGATTTCCCATGGCCCAGGGACAATCGCGCGACACATTACTCATTATTCTATTTCAGTGAGGTCGTAGTATTGCGATGACCCCCATGTACTGTAGTATGCCAGCCTCCAATCACCGCCAGAGAGCTGGGTGGCGACATGACCACACTCTACAATCCGCATCAAAACTCATGCGTGCATCGATTGGAACATCTATATATGCGTTTCAATGTGGAGAAAATTTCCTCTTGTCAAGATGCATGCTACTGCCAATACTTGCTTCCCCACCCCCTCCCCCCAGACTAGGTTGATTATTGGTGCCCAAGGTCGATGCCCTACTGTACTATACTCAATACTCTATGATCGAGAAGACACGACGAGATTGACGCTAAACTGAAGACACCTTGAGAATTCCGTTTAGGTCCTCTCTGATATGTGCAAACTTGAACTTCAAAGTCAATACATGCCAGGGCTCCAAGTTACTGAGGCTCCAGGTTGAATTTGAGATCAACGATGATCCATCTGTAGCTCGTACAAGGTGACATGGATGGATTTATCAAAGTGTTGGAAACAACGAGTTTGACTTGGCTTCAAAGTCTACGTAATCGTATACGTCTTTTCCTGGATCTCCGTGATTCCCCAGACGGCCACCTTCGCTTTTCTCTTTCACTACGGTTTCAGCCCCAGACCCTTCGGCCCACCCACCCAAGACTCTGTTGTCGCCAAACATGTTGCCACTATGATATGTCGCGTTGTGACAAAATTTCAGAATTGATTATCATTATAATTCAAAAGGTATCGAATACACAAATCCTCAACTAGAAAATGGCGAGTCCAAGAGTTGTGGCGCGGAATAGTGCACATGTTGATCCACCAGACTTTTATTCCTCGTCAATCCCCGCCGCAGAAACTCTTGATCGAATCTCGTGAAAGAACCCGTCAGCCGATTAACCCGTCTTGGGAGGAGGCTGCGTCTCTTCCGCTTTGGGCGGGCTCGGTATCTCATCCGTCTTGGTGACCGGGACCTGAGGCTCTGCCAGTGCAGGTGCCACAACGGGTGCGGCGGGCGCGGCAGGCGCTGCATCTGTTGTTGCTGGAGGGACCGCCATCTTCTCCGTGTTGGCCTGGTACTGTTGCTGAACGCCAGAGCTACGCAGGAGCTGTTCGCGGTGCTCGGCCTCCTTGTCGTCTTGGATCATGGAGCAGCAGTGGCAGCAGAACGAGAGGGCCAGGTCCTTGAGACACGACCCCTCGAGATTGTACTTTTCACGAATCTCCATGCGTTGCATGGCGAGGGGGATCCAGTGGACGCCGAAGCAGCCGGCGCCGCAGAAGAGCAGGCACTACAGAGTCATGTCATGAGCCTTTCCTGGTGCTCTTCTCATGGCAGGCAGCGGCTGGACTTGATGGACTTACAGAAGTATTGATGGGCTCGTATCCTTTCAGGGTTGAATCCTTGCGCATCCGATGATGCGTCTTGCCAAAGGTGATGCACGGCAGGCAATACGTAATCAGGCATGTGTCGATGGGGTTGAAGCAGTCGAAGAAACCGGCATACCAAGGCTGCGAGGTTGCCGGCGACTTGGACTTGACGACGTCCCCAGCCCGTGAGAGCACGTCGTTGAAGCGCTTCTTCCAGTCTTCCACATCAGCCTGGTCAATATGCGAGCTCCTTGTCGCTGGGGTAGAAGTCGGTTGAGCAGCCGCCATTGCTGACGATGAAGGGTATTTTCAAAAAAATTAAAATGAATTTAAAAAGAGCGTGAATTTGGTGATGGAGAGAATGGTAGGCAGAGTAGGATACGGACGCATGGGATCCTTATAATCGGCCACACGTGGCGATGAGCCGGCGTCACGGCAGTGTTGAGCGCTCCTCAAAACGACGCGTTTCTTTTCTCCCCCTCCCCACCTTGGCACGCCGCGCTTAGAGACGAACCACTCATGGTTCACGATTGACATCTGATACTCGTGATGGTGGGTAGGAGGCCTGCGCCAAAACGCCTCCTTCAAGGAGCCGATGGGTTGACGAGTCCGTTGCCAAGAACGTCTGGGCCGTCGGCAGGTGGGACGTGAGGCGGTTCAGCTTGTCACCGGAATACTGATAGCCCGGGCAGCCAGGGCTGTTCAGGCGGGTGGAGTCGATTCACATAGCTAAGGTCAAGCTATGGCTTTGTTTTGATTCCTTTCGTTGCCTTTCGAGCAGCATGCTCTCGTCCCTGCAATGGCCCTGCCGTCCAATGAATCAATGAACTATTCAATCAATCCAGCGTGGTCTAGGAATCTGTCTGCGCATCGCTGGCACATCAATGGCTCATCAAGGTTAGCCAATCTTCATCGTCACCCTGATTCAGCCAGGTGCTATCGAGCAGCCCTCCCCTTCCGCATCATGTGAACTTGCGATGGCGTCCCATCCGCGCTCGAGACAGACGCCTCCGAAGAGGGAGGCCCACTAATCCAGCCCAGCCCAGCCAGTGCGCTCAGAAACCATTCCTGTGCAAAAGCGGACTGGCGCAAGGCGGTTTGTCGTCGTCGGGGAAGATCAAGAAAGCGGAAGTGAAAGCATAGATCCAGTGAGAACACTATGTACCGGCTTGATGCCTCTTCAGAAGGGCGGGATCGGGAACATGACGCCCAAACCTCAGTGGGGGAAAGGGAATTTGGTGATTGAACCCGGCATCGCTCGTCTGCAAGACTGGGCACTGTTCTCTATCAGCACTATCGGTCTGGTCCCATCGGAACCTCGCAAACCCTATCGCACGGTATCAACGACAGGTACCATGCCAGAACCTGAGAACCGGGCGGCGGCGCACACCGAGCAACGCCAGGAGCGCCGCATCAGACCAGCCCCCTCTTTCTCATCGGCCGTCCGCATCGACCTCGGCAGGTGACGCGCAACCGGTGAATTAATTATCAGGTCCACTGGTGATGGTGGATGCGAGCGAACCGAAAGGCTAGGGATAGTGTGGCCTCGCGCTTTCTGTCACGGGGTCAAAAGGCGCTTTGGCACATGGCCTGACAGCTCGGACAGCTTGGTGTTGTTGGCGACGGTGGTTGGTACTTCATTTATCAGGCTCACAGCTAAATGGAAGTATCGGAGCCACTGTCGAGTAAGAAGCAGCGCGTGCCACCCAGGCGGCGCGAGCAGGCCTTTGTGCTCTCCGAGTCAGCACGAAAGTATACTGTCTCGACAATACAGAAAGGTAACTTGGTGCAGCATTGCAATGCCCGATCCGTAGACATTGACATTCTCTTTTGCATGCGAGGCGGACCGCAGTCAAGATGCCTTGGGCTAGCCGCCACGGCGAGAGTTTCCATCTCATGCAACTCTTCATTATGAATTGACGATGGCAAAAACGCGCTCAGCCACTCATCGCGAAAGAACGAGAGCAAAGAAAACGGCAAAGGAAACGAAACCCACGGGGGCGAGCGCACGACCATGGGAGGCTTGCTCGTCAGCGCAGACTGCGACACTCGCTTTGGGTTACCGTTATCAGATTGATCATCATTGTCGAGTAAAATGGCCATGCATATCTCGCTGCCCCTGTCGTATGAACCGCCAGTTTTACTAGTGCTGACTTGCACCTCACTGGGGTCACTTTTTTTGCTGCCATCAGCCCTTTTCAGCGCAGCGTCCGTGAATGAGAATGACAACAAAATTCTGGCCGAGAGGAAGTATCGCTCCAATCGCCGCAAGAGAGACCACAGCTCTGCTCCTCGTTGATGCGCAGCTCGGTTTCCGTGCTTCGATCTTTGGCGCGCCGTCCAACGTCAACTTCGAGGCCAACATCACCGCGATACTAGCGAAATGCCGCGCCTTGATTGACGCAGCCCCTCCCGAAGAGGAGCAGAAAAGCCTGTCCATCATCCACGTGCAGCACAAGTCCGTATGGACTGACAGTCCCATGCACCCGTCCCACACAGGACCCTACGGCGTCGACGGTGCAGCAAAGCGCGGAATAGATTTTCTGGAGTTTGCTGCTCCTCGGCTTTTCAGAGATGGGAGACACGAGCTCGTGTACTCGTTCGACGAGCCTGCTAGTCCGCAGACTGCAGCAGCAGCAGCAGCAAACTTGTCCTCCCAGCAAAGCCGCCCGTCAGAGCTCATCATGACGAAACATGGCCATAGCCCGTTCATCAACACTCCGCTCGAGCATCTGCTCAACAAGAGGGGCGTCAAGACACTATTGATAGCGGGCATGGCTACGGATGGTGCGATCAGCACGGCGGTCAGGATGGCGCACAATTTGGCGCTCGTGGGCAAATGGGGCGGGAGGGGCAACGTAGCAGATGCCCCCGAAGGACGCGTCTGGACTGACGGCAGGGGCATGTATCTGACGGACGAGGATGCGAAGCCCCTGGAGGGAGAACAGGCCGTCGATGGGTACTTGGTTGACATGCCACGGATCGTGCTCATCGGTGACGCTACAAGGACATTTGCACTAGGTGAGGTGGACGCGGACGTCGTGCACCAGGTGCACGTGGACAGTCTGAGAGCATTTGCTGAAGTCAGAAGCACGGAAGAGGTATTGAAGGCTTTGATATGAAAGGTGTTGGATCATTTCGTGCGAACGGAAGCCGACAAATCGTGGGAGAAGGGTAAGCTGTGAGACATGAGAGAGATGTTGGCAGATCCGAACCACCGCTTGGGAGATGAGAGATGTTGGCAGATCCGAACCACCACTTGGGAGATGATAGTACCACAGTATTAACGACTGCCATTCCATGGCTTTCAAGCTTCTGCCAACTCTGCAGCCCTCTCGTTCATCGACTGAACCGTGTACCTTTCCATATCCTCCAACCTCTGTGTCAGCACGCCGACGTACGGTGGCGCCTCCATTATGCCCATGACAAAGGGGCCCTGGGCGCCCCATGTACATCCATGCATATGATCCCGTATCATTCGCAGCACGCCATGGACTTCCTCGTCGGCGCACAGTCCGGCAGAGTTCATCTCCTGCAGAACGTCTAGCGCGGACGAGGCGTCGCCAAATCGAGACCAGTGCGCGCGAGCCAGCCGGGCATAAAACGGAGTCGACACGCCCAGGACATACGAGGCCAGGCCGAGCTGCTTGATTCGTGGTAGAATCTGGAAGGCATAGTCGGACGGACGGACAAAGCCGGTTTCGAAAAGAGCCAGTCCTGTGTTGACGAAATGCGGATAGAGAGGGCCGAGGACATTCATGACACGATCTTTGTCGGTGGGAGTACTCTCATTGGAGGACTCGACGTCGACAGAATCGCTTTTGGCGCCTTGTTCGGGCTTGGGCTTTCTCGTCCTGTGCGCCTTTTTGGCTGGCGCGATGCCCAGCTTGGCCGGTAAAGAAAAGACTTGCTCTTCCATGACGCGCCACAGGGCAACATCAGTCTGGCACGTGCGCATCAGCCCGTCTACCCTCTCGCGCTCGGCAGACCTCTCGGCCTCATATTTGGCCCTCTCCCTCCACCGGGCCTGATCTGCCTCCTCAAGCTCAACCACCTTGCTGTCGGCGCCGTCGGTCGGTTCCAGCTCATACAGCCCCAGCGCGACCTGGGCAGCATTCCGGAGCGATGCCGGATACCGACGCAAAGTTCGCTCGCGAAAATCCCTCACACGAGCCTGTTCGACAATAGATCTTGCCATACCCGGCCTTTGCTGCTGCTGCTGCTGCTCCTCCTCCTCTGTGGCGCCGACAGTCTTGTCCCCCCAGACCGCACGGCGCTGTTTCACTGATGATGCCATTCGTCCCTGCGCAATCTCATCAAAAATTCCTTTGAACACTTCAGCCTCTGAAGGAGTAATGGTAGACTCCTTGTCTGGTGTGTCGGCGACGTCCTCGAAAGGCATGTCAGGATCCCACTCGAAGGGAACGGCATTGTCCTGCGTTCGCACTCTGCCTCGAGATGTGTGAGCCCGTCGGGCAGCTTGAGAGACATTCCGAAGGCAGAGTGTTCTCTGCAGCGTTGCAGTGCGATACAGAAACGGTAGCAACGTGGTCGACATGTTGTGCGAGAGATCCTCCAGTGAAGCTGTCTCCTCCCCCTTCCCGTCTCAATAGTTCCTCGCGGAGCAAGTTCACCATGAAATTTCACTCACCCGAAGAGCCGCATTGGAAAAACCGACGGCTAAAAGTCGGTCTCGAATGACCCGCCCGGCAACATACCGCGTGCCGGCTCGATCCCTGCGCGTTCCCGCTAGGCGCAGACACAGGCATCTGTCAGGGCCTTGACAGGGGGTGGGGAGAGGAGGCGAGGAAGGCAGATCTCGTGACTTGGCGCCAGAAATCCATTAAAGAAAGCAAATTAAGAATTCACGCGACGCGTCGATTGATGGATGATGCGGACTCGTAGTGGGGCAGCGCGATTTGCGACGCCAACCCAGAATTCACTTTATTACCCAGGTGAATTTGGAGGCATTGTTAGGCCGTTTGATACTTCCTATTCTTGCAATTGCCTCAATTGAGACTGACTGATCTAGCAGGCTATTTTTTTTTTCTTGCCACTACATATTTCCCGTCAAAAGCTGGTAAATTGCCGAAGCCAAGAAATTTAAAAGGAAGCAAAGAAAATGCCCGTGAAAAAAGAGCCAGGCTCTGTCAGCGCCTTTGAGCGCAAGAGGCTCGACAATATTGCGTCGAATCTCTCCCTACTCACCGAAGCTGCCGAGGTGGCCAAGAAGGTCATCGTCGAGAAGCCGGCGACGAGGCCTGCACCATCCAAGCGCAGCAGTCGGCCGCGGCCCGTCAAGAAAGCAGCACCACGCCCCGTGCGCCAGAGCTCGCGACTCGCTGGCCTCGAAGCCGACAACGAGACGCTGAAGCGCAAGCTCGAAGTCGAGGCGGAGAACCAGGCCGAGGAGGCCAGGACCAGGAAGCTGCGTGTCAGCGACGACTTGAAGCTCGGCGACATTGCGGTTGCGGGCAAGAAATGGGCTGCCGGGCTGAGCAGCCTGCAAGGCCTCGTTCGGGGCGCACAACCTGGTGTCCGCACATTTACAGAGGATGACATCAAGGAGACCACGGACAAGAGCTTGAAGGAGCTGCGGGAGAGAATGGGCGGGCTCAAGCTGTATGAACACTGGGCACCCAACGGTACGCTTCACCCTTTGTCGTTGTTGTCTGAGAATTAGAGGCGCGTCAGTGCTGATTTGGACTTGCCAAAGATATCAAAATCACTCCGCAGAGAATATACTCGCTCGGTCTGCATCCGACAGAGGACAAAGCCGTCATCTTCGCTGGTGACAAGGAAGGCAACGTGGGGATATTCGACGCATCACAAACGCCACCGGAGCTGGACGACGACGACAATGTCATGAGTGATCCGGAAATCTCGGCATTCAAAACGCACTCGCGGACGATTACTTCCTTCATCTTCTCGCCGGCAGACTCCAACGCCGTGTACATGTCGTCCTACGACAGCTCCATCCGCAAGATGGATCTCGCCAAGGGCACGTCTGTCCAGGTCCTGGCCCCGTCCGACATTGACACGGACATGCCCATCTCGGCCATGGACATGGCGCACTCCGACCCCCACACGCTGTACTTTTCGACTCTCGACGGCGGCGTCGGCCGGTACGACGTGCGACGCGCGCCCGGCAGCGAGGAGATCTGGGCGCTGTCCGAGTCCAAGATTGGGGGGTTCTCGCTGCACCCCCTGCAGCCGCACCTGCTCGCCACGGCGTCGCTGGACCGGAGCATGAAGATCTGGGATCTGCGCAAGATCAGCGGCGCGGGCGACCTGCGGCACCCGGCCCTGCTGGGCGAGCACGAGTCGCGCCTCAGCGTGTCGCACGCCTCGTGGAGCGCCGCCGGCCACCTCGCCACCTCCTCGTACGACGACACCGTCAAGATTTACGACTTCACCGACGCCTCGACCTGGCTGGCCGGACACGACCTGTCGGCCGGGGCCATGGAGCCCAGGCACACGGTGCGCCACAACAACCAGACGGGGCGGTGGGTGACGATCCTGAAACCGCAGTGGCAGAAGATGCCCAACGACGGGATCCAGAAGTTTGTCATTGCCAACATGAATCGCTTCGTCGACGTCTTCGCCTCGGATGGCAGCCAGCTGGCGCAGCTGGACGGCGACGGGATCACGGCGGTGCCGGCCGTGGCGCATTTTCATCCAACCATGGATTGGGTCGCCGGCGGCAGCGGCAGCGGGAAGCTGTGCTTATGGCAATGACAATAGCCATGGCTGCAACTGGCGACGCTGAGTCTGCCGCAAGCCCCCTCTTGTGCGGCTCATGGCAGCTTGCAAAGTCCGCCGGGTGGCGCGCTGACGGGGCAACCAAACCCCCTTTTTCCCTTTACCGCTGCACGTCGGACGATTAACATTTTTCTGCTCTCAGCTAATTCTTGCTGTGCCTGCCGAGATTGCACAGGGCTTTTTCGCCACAAAACAATAAGACAATCACCGAGTTTACCCGAGTTGCGACGAGAGCCAAGTGCAACCTTTCTTGGCCACGACCTCGTCGACGCGCCCCATTCTCGGGCACGCATGTCACGGAGGATTTGCAGCAGCATCAGCAGCAGCCTGGAACTCAGAAATGACATCTGCAACCACCCGCGCCGTTGCATCAGGCATCGACATGAACGGGCTGTGTGACGCCTCCATCGTCCTGAGGATCCAGTCGAGGCCGGTCCTCGCCGTGAAGAGCTCCTGGGTCGGGAACTCGAGTGCCTTGTCCATTGTACACCGCACGTAGGCCCTCTGCCCATTGAAACCTTCTTCCGCCCATCCGATTCTGTGGGGGATGGCGTCGTCACCTCGGAATGCCTTGATCGAGTGGCCTTTCAGACGCGTCATAACGGGAGCTGCCGAGTCTTCACTGCAGTCGCCGTAGAAGACGGAGCGCGGATCCAACACAGTGATCAAGCCTTTTGGCTCCTATTTCCCTCCCCGACCCGCCCTCATCAGCCAGAGGACTTGATTGTGCTGTGCGCGACCAAGTCTGGTCCGCCTCCTGGCCCAGCCAGCTTCTATCAGAGAACACGCACCTGTGGTGTTTGCCAGGGCAGCCATGTCTCGCCGAGTAACCCATAGATCGAATCACCCTGGACGGGCACAAACGCCGCGAGGAATATGATGCCCAAAACGCCACCGCTGGCCGCCTGCAATCCATTCTTCGCCCGCCGAGATCGTTTGTCCAGCCCGGAAATGGCCGACGTTGCTGGAAATCCTGCGTACGAATGCGCGACCAGGACCACGTCTTTCCCGGCGTCTAGGAGGGGCCTCATGACGGCGAGCATGTGCGCTGCGTCGTCGGCAACGCCCGCTGCCGGGTCACCCACGCTCCGCAGCGTGTGCGCCTCAGCGGCAAAGCCCATGCGTTGGAGGCTGTCGACAAGGGCGGCCATGCACATTGCCGGGTGCCATGCGCCCGGGAAGATGACAAGGGAGGGATGAGCAGGTGTAGAGGCCATGGCGGCATTGATGGGCTCGATGCCGGACGTAACTTCCTCCCAACGCGGCCGCCGCCTCGCAAATGTACAGTCCACGGCGTCTGGTGATACCCATGCGGCGGGCAGCCCTGTCCTTTTATCACCTGATGGAGTCGGGCATTTTTCCTAGATATGCAGGCCTGAGCTTGTTCCCCGCTCTCGATCAGCACCCGCAGAGATGCATGCGCAAGATCGCGGCGACCAAGGAGGGTAGGATTCGAGCGTTGCCTCGGCTCGTCACGTTGGGCTCAAGGAACGCGACGTTTGGATGCAACGTCCCGGGCTGGGGACGCGGGCTGCAACCCATCTTACAAGGTAAAAAAATAACATCCGGCGCCACCACAAGATGCTAGCCTACATACTTTATGGAGTCCTCTGCACAGAGTACGTGCGCAAAGCTGCCATGACAGAGCCGGGACTTACAAGTCCAGGCATGAATACCGCCATGCTACTGCTAAGCGTCAGGAAAGCCATCCATGGCCTGCGTCCTACTCTCCTCCATGCAAGCGGCTGGTCTGTCTCAATGCCACTGGTCCTTGCCGAAACACGTACAACACCAATGTCCCATCCCGTAATCGTTGCTCGCTCCATGCATCCCTTGATCGACGCCCGTTCTTGACGTGCTCTGTGTCTTGACTGCCCACTCGATTTCCAAAACAAAGGCAGACTAGCAGAACGCCGTCTCGCTCGCGCTTGGCAGACGCCACGCCGCCGCTCACCTCTATGCAATACTGCATCGTACATAATAGCCGGGCACACATCACGCAATCTTTAAATCAGCCTCAAACTGGTCATCTGGACAACGCTCCACAGTGGTAGCTGGCGCAAGATGCCTCGTCGACAGCGCACCACAGAGCCGCAAGAACAAGGCCATGAGATATGAAGCGTCTGGGTGTCCCGTCATGGTTCGTGTGCGGACCCCGGAGCTTCAGCGTTGTCTTGTCATGCATGTCTGCTGCTCATCAGACGAGCCAGTCAGGAATTCGACGTCATAGCTCATAAGACAACCAAGCGAATAAAGCTGCACCCTGAGTCAGGACTTTGTCCCCCCTTCCATACTGAGCATTCGCGCCAGTCATTAGTCGCCCAGGAGAGCCACTTGCCGTCCGCATCTCCACCTTCCCGGTGATCCCACATCCCACCCTAGGATCCTCCCGCCTTCTCCAAAAAAATGTAGGTACGATGCAAAAATAGAAGCATGAACATACGACACCAGGTATTCGCTGGTCGTCACCGACCCAACTACTAATCCGGCGCTCATTAGATTATCATTGGTGATCGGACGGGAACCAGATCTTTCTAATGGCTATGGTCGTATGTGCTAAATTGTTGATCGAATACGGTATATACATTCTTTCTGCTGCGTCGGCCACCATCTGCCACGATGGGCATCAAACGTCGGTTTATCTGATAATCACGTGTTTGCAACTCGCCCTAATCGTAACAGCTGTCCCGGTCATGGGCCGCAAGCCTTTGCGCTCATATGTACAGGCTTCTCACAGTAGCGGCTGAATCGCTTCGCTGCGTGGTATAGCCCTAGAAACAGCATAGCGTCCGGATGGGCCACCGTGAATCGTCGTTGGAATCTACTATGAGCTCACGAAGAGTACATTTCCACTGTTTGCCAGCGCAGCTCAGCAATGCCTCGACGAGCCTGGAACTTCAAGCCTCGTGCTGCGTTTGTCGAGACTTGACACACATACGACAAGTCGCCATCTCCCTGGATATGAGGGGCAAACCCACGATAAGAAAACAAACCCCCGTTGCATAGATTGATGTTTGTTGCCCTAAAGACCCCATATGGGGAGCGCATGAGCATCTAGCTGGTCCGAGGGGAAGAATTCCTGGCGGAGTCCTCCCCCGGATGTGCCTCCGGCGGCCCTACCGGGGGTCGCCTGCGGCGGGCCGGCCTCGCTGCGCTCGAGTCAGAAAGCTCCAGCACTCAAACACCCCAGGGCACCATGGGCTCGATAGGAGTGAGCTGTCGTCCCAGACGAGGAATCGTTGACTTGTTCTGACGTATTATGGGCTTCATTCGTAAGCCTTTTTGCCGAACACCCGAATGAGCATTGCAGGTTTGGACTGGGCATTAGCACAACGCAGCCAGATGTATTAACTAGCATCTTGCCGCCCCATAACTCCTCCGCAACGCCCTATCTATCCGGCCTCTCTTTCATGGCCTTATTATGGGCCGCTCCCACATGCTTGTCGGGGCCAGAGGCACCAGGTCGAAGGGACGATTCTCGTGCGCAGCGACACACTCTGCCTCGCTCCGCCACTTGCCGGTTAGATCCTGGCCCTTGCTGAGGATTTTTTGCTTCTTGGTCAGCTCCGGGATGACTTCGCAAATGAAGCTGGTCCCCATGATTTCTTCGTGGTACTCGGCCAGGCCGCTGGGGTCGGACGGGACTTTGGCTTCGTCGCTTTCCATCCACGGCAGCTTGGCCGGGCCGGAGCCGAAGCGGTCGCGCAGGCACTCGCTGGCCTTGCGATAGCGAGGACGATCCTGACCCTCCGGAATCTCTTCACCTTCATAGTGACCGAATATGCAGTAGGCTCGGGTACCGCAGTACTGCTCGCGAACCTCTGGTGTAAATTCGCCCGAAAAGGTGGAGCACATTCGGTAGGTAAAGTAGTTGTCTTTAGGATTGGGATAAAAGGCGAACTTGCCGCCAGTGTTGGGACCCTTGGGGGTTGACGGCGCGATGCGCGGGAGAGAATGCGCGCGGACCGGGGCTGGCGTCTTGTCGCCCGCGCGCCATTTGGCCCATGTGGCTCTCATGCGAGACATTTGTCCCCGAGTGAACGTGGTGGCCTTGTCGCTATACGCCATGAAATTGTCCGGGGGCCAGGTCACGTCTTTGTCGGTCCCGGAGGGGTTGAGGGGCGTGTCGTCGATCCAGTCGCCGTGGTCCCCGACAGTGGTGAAGGAGTGCACCAGACCCAGCCAGTGGCCAACCTCGTGGACCAGCGAGTGTTTGAAGTGAGGCACTTTCACAAGGTCGACCCCGTCGTGAGCCGTCCCGGAAAGGCCAAACTCGTCGACCGTGTCATTGAGCAGCCAGGGCCAGGCTGCAATGCCGTGTGCTTCCTCGACGCCCCGGCCCTTCAGCTCTGTCCAGTAGTAAACATTGAGCGAGGCCGGACCGCCCTGGTGGATGAATTCTTTTGGCTGTTTGTACTCAGTCAAGGCCGGTGGCTTATGAGCCCAAAACGCTTCCTTGAGCGTGAAGGAGATCTTGGCGGGCTTGTACGCCCGATTCAGTTCGGCAATATCTTGACGTATTTTCTCGTTCTGTAGTTTCCACGATACGATGGGAGACAAGAATTTGGCGTTAGGTTAAAAGAGACCAACGCAGCCTGGCTGGAAAGTGGGCAGAGACTGACCGTAACGTTTTGATCGTTCCTGGATACCATCATGACATGTGTGTACACTCCGATATTTATTTCGGCCCATTGCGTGTCTTTGTGGGCCTTTTCATAAGCCACGAGCTCTCGTTGTTCCCGCGCGATTCTTGCGGCCTTAACGGCATCCTCGTCATTGACTTGGCGACGAACGAGGGCCCTTCCCTCACATCCTGGCTGAGCACGAAGAGCTTGGGGTGCAGCGAGAAGCCCCACGGCTTGTGTGAGCAGCGCCAGGCTCGTTGAGATCCTCAATAGCATTGTTGCTGCTGGCTGGAGGTTGAGTCACTCGTAAGATGCAGAATACTGAATCGGCTCATCCTCCAATGCCGAATTACGCGCCGTGAGGCTGCATGTTATATAGAACCTGGCGAGGAGGCCCCAACAAACCAAAATGCGTCACTTACACGTTTCCCGGTGTCCTCCGGTGCATGATTCAGGAGCTTGACTCGCATCACTACATTCCTGACGTGCGCTTGAACGGCGGCTTGCACTAGGCCGATCATGTAAAATAGGCATCGGCAGAAATAAGTGGCCCAAACCTTGACGTTCTCAAGTCCACAAAAATAAAAAGGAAGGCAGACACTACTCGCGCCTTCTCGGTGGGGCGAAAGATGGGGCATTGCACAAGTGCCAATTTTTCCCGCATCATGCGTGCGTAATTAGCCATTCTGATCGATATCGATATTCAGGCACGCACACAGCAGAGCTCCCCCGGCCGATCCAACGTGCTGATCGGAGGAAAACCGCGAAATGAGCCAGGCGCGGCACTCATGCAGGAAGCGAATCCTACGTTGGAGGGTCACGTGGCTCGACGACGAATTTTCCCGGCACCGAGCTGGTCGGCGGCCATATCCGTGCGACTTAGACTCTGGCCGATTCCCTGCGATGGCAAGGTCATTTGCCGTGAGAGATTTCATCTGCTGTGAAAATGTACGCTGTGGGGACCAAGCGGGAAGAGTCAGCAACTCTGCTCCCGGACCTGCAGCATGACGCACGCTCAATCGAGCGCAAAGACTTCATGGGTCCGGTAAGCAGGGCGGCGTGCTGGGCCGAAAAAATCCCCGGGCAATTAATTGCCAGCTACCCGGTCCTAGACAGCAGTGACCCGCGACGTCGGTCCCCGTTGGTTGCCTGCATGGATGAGGAAGATTGCGACGGTCAACCGTCTGATTTCCTTCAACCGCCCGTTGAGACGGATCTCTGTAAATGATTTGACCCTGCGGCAGCATGTCCGCAGCCACCGCTCCAAACGATCAAACTGCTGAACAACTGATATGACTGGCTCTCAGCCGACCTCTCTCCTCAGATGACTGCACACACACGTTTTTCCCAGGGAAGAAAAATGTCATCTCAGGGCAACCTGGGGACTCGACTGCAAATGGGTCTCGCCCTCTCATGGTGAGCCAGTTGAGGGTTGTGGAAATGTGGTTTTGGAAATGGTTGCTCCAAGAATCCCTCCGAGGCTTGGGAAAACTGCCATGAGGTTTACATGCCCAAGAATAACTATGCACCGTCTGTTCACTTTGTCGGCTTGGTGAGGTGATGACGCGATTTGTCGAGCACGGGCGGCACTAAGACGGAGGTAAAGTCCTGACACCCTGGCTTGGAGTTTGTAGGTCATGGGGATCGTTGATTTCTTAGCAGACATGTCCTGCCGCAGTTGACGAGAGAAAGAGAAATGAATATGCATACAATGCCCCGGAGCTCGGTGTTGACCCAGCGAGGAAGAGAACCTTGTTTCTTGTCGCGGATGAAAAATGGTGGGATCAAGCGCTGCCCTGTTTGGTTTGAGTGCAAAGTGACGCGATATTGAACGGTCCGCCACGCACCAAAGCGAGCATGGAAACTTGTCTATTCGGCAATCATTGTTCTCCTTCTGCACCATTCTTCAGGCTACGCGATTCTCTTCTCCCTGAAACCTCTCTGCAGGCACCAACGATGGCCCCGGGCCACTTCTCACTCCCGCACAATGCCCGCCTCACCATCATCATCGTGTCCCTGCTCGAAGCGTTCCTGGGCTATTCTCTCACAGCCACCACTCGCATTCTCACAGCCTTTCCAAGCCAAGAAGCCCATCACATTCCTCCCCCTCCTCCTCCTCCTTCTTCTTCTTCGTTGCCCGAAATGTCCCCGCAGCGCTCCGCCTCCCGCGCAGGCAGTTCAGCCAAATCACCCAACCCACCACCACCGCCGCCATCATCAAACCGCTCCGTCAAGCGACGACGGTCCGAATCGCCCATCTACCTCTCGACGGCGGTGCTCGTGACGCCCGAGGAAGCGCTCGAGGCGCGCCAGCGGTTCTTTGACGCCCTCGGCAAGGGGAACCCGTACCCAGGCATGCAGAGGAGCATCTCCTCGGCGGACCACCTGACCGAGGCACAGCTCAAGAAATGCTTCGACATTTTGCACGCGTGCGGCACGGCGACGAGCGACACGGCCAGCCTGGACACGACGCGCGGCAGCGTCGAGGGTTACCTCGACGCCATCTTCAACGACTGGACTAGCGACAGCAAAGACGCGCTGGTGAAGCCCGAGATGGATTTTCTGGTCGAGGCCGAGGTGGTGGCGGGCGTCATCTGCAGTGAGTTGCGCTCTTCTAATTCTCCCTCTTCTTCCATTCTCTCTTTTCTTTTTTGTGGCTTTCTTTGGACATGGCGATTGTCGGAAGCGTGCTAGTGAGCGCAAAGAAGAAGGAGAGAAAAGAACTGACGCTCGTGTCGTGCCTTCTTCTCCCGTTTGTGTGTAGCAACGCCCGCCAGTCACGCCGACATTTCTGCCTGCAAGAGCCACGGCAGCTGCACGGCGCAGGTGTGCGCGGCCGTGTCGTACAGCTGCAATCCCGCCATGCTTAAGATGGAGTTCACCGTCGTCGATCCCTTCAACGGCCAGCCCGACCCTTTCTGCCCGCTCGGCCGGGCCGACATTCGCTGGATGGAATCAGACTGGCGCGAGGAGCTGCGCGGCTCGCTCGAGAGCAGGCTCGTGTCCAAAGTGCACCGCCACAACAAGCACCTGGCCGTGTGGCATGCGCGCAAGCTGGTGCGCGACTGGAGCAAAGGGTCCGTGGAGCTGACAACCGAGACGGCCAATCTGGGTTACGTGGGACGATATGAGGTCTCGTTGGTGTTGGCAGGATGTCTGGGCGAGACGGCAGCGGGGTGACGCGCTGCGCAGTTTTTCTTTTCTGATTGCTTCAATCTCTTTTCCTCACACCTAATTCATATCTGTCATCTCTTTTTCCTTTTTTTTTCTACCGGGACTTCTCTTCTTGATTCCCCCCTCCCCCGTCTGGTCCTGGGCTTTGGGTGAAACGGAATATGCATTTTACCTCGGTGTTGCGTGCAATTCGGCAATACACAGAGATGGGTGACTTTTTGACGCGGCGTTTTTTGGGCTACACGATGCAAGGTCATCATCGCATTTACAATACCAGTGTACACACATAAACACAACACATACGAGGCCGACTCCCGACACGGCCAACCCATGCGGAGCCAAGATGCGACGATAACCCGGATTACAAATGCGGGGTGGGTTTATTGAGGGGGGCCGTCGTCGGCCGATACTACAAATAGACGGGCGATTCAAATACACTCATTCTTCTCGTTCAACGTTGCGAATACTTCTCAGCTCATCAAAGTGCAAGTACAAGAGCGAAAAGTGAATGCCAAATCATGTCGTCTGACAAACTCATTCTCTTCGACCTTCCCAGCAAGGACCCCTGCGCTGCGTGGTCCCTCAACCCATGGAAAAGTGAGTCATGAACGGCTCACATTGTACTGAGCGCCAGCCAGCGTTGAGGTAGCCTCAGCTCATTGACACGACAACAGCTCGTCTGGCGCTGAACTTCAAGGGCATCGACTACAAGACCGAATGGGCATGTCTTTATCCCTTTCATTGCCACCATCATGCATGTGTACTGACAACGCTTCCAGACAGAATACCCCGACATCCGGCTTAAAATTAGGCCAAAGTACGGGAAATACCTGCCTGCCCACCCCATGTAATTGTGACTGACGACGCCCAAGTGTCCCGTCGAATGAGTCTGGCGTCGCACACACCATCCCCACGGTGCGCTTCCCCGACGGAACGTGGATGATGGACTCGGCCAAGATTGCCCCCGTGCTCGAGAAGCTCCAGCCCCAGCCGTCCCTGCATCTCGACTCCCCGTACCTCAGCCGAGTCACCGCCATCTTTGGCGACATTTTCTCCCGCATCCGCCCCAACTTCTACGCCAAGATCCCCGTCAATCTGCTCAATGACGTGGCCCTCGACTTCTGGTACACCACGCGCCGCGAGAGACTGGGCATGTCCATCGAGGAGTTTGAGGCTAAGCACGGCGGAGTGCCCTCGTATGCGGCCGCGGAGCCCTTCCTCCAGCAGATGACGGCATTGCTCAAGGAAAATGGCGGTCCGTTCTTCTTGGGTAAGGAGGCGTCGTACGCGGATTTCGTGTGGGTCAGCGGGCTGGTCTTTATGAAGAGGATAGACGAGGCCATCCTCAACGAGGTTCTGCGGAGGACGGGCGACGCCAGCGTTCATGAGGCGCTTTTGGACGCCTGTGCACCATGGCTGAAGAGGAACGATCATTAGTGCCTGCAATTTCGCAGATGTACCTCAGGAGATTAAGAAACGGCCGAGAGTCCAAGAGGTCCGGCGCTAGCCACCCTGCCGTCCTTGCTTGAGAATCTGTTAATGCTCAACTATCCTGTTCCTCGTTGCCAGTGTAGACGAAAGATTGCAACTAGCAAGTCTCAATTAATAATTATTTCCTTATCTAGCG
>JAPFUF010001512.1:0-16524 GCA_030780645.1 Aschersonia sp. MBC 508 | reverse complement strand
GGCGGGGGGGGGGGGGGCCGGGGGGGGGGGGGGGGGGGGGGGGGGCGCGGGCGGGGGGGGGGGGGCGCGGGGGGGGGGGGGGGGGGCGGGGGCAGAGGAAAAGGAGAAGGAGGCTGCGAGTGGCGTGGCGTCTTTGTCCGCAACGCTGGCTGAGACAGCAAGTTCGGCTCTTGGAAGTGGGGCAGAAGCAGGAGGCTCGGAGAGAGGAAGCAGCACCACCAACTCAACCCAACCCGACCCAATTCAGTCAGCACCGCCGCCGCCGACGCCAAGAGCGTGCCTGGCCCGTGCTTGCGTGGTGGTGGTGGGCGGGCTCGCTGCTCGCCCAATCGCCTGAGTGACAGTGCAGCCGCTGCGACAATAGAAGTCTCGTTGCGTCAGACAATAAATGGCCCCCACGCCCGAAATATCAAGTCGCCGACTCCCCCGCAGAGGCACCCGGCTCGTCTATCGGCTGCGTTTGCGTGAATTCACTCTCGTGCGCAACGCCGTAATCTAATTACGAAAAGGTGCACAATCACTCCCACCTCAATGAGGTCGCAAGGACTGTAGACAAGGATTTGTTGACCCCGACGCCCAATCACGTGCCAGTCGCGAGTCCCCCCGTCCAATTCTATGTGGCTTTCTTCTATACAATATTAGGTACGGACTGGCCTGTGCGTTCGCCGGGGAAGTCCCTTTTAGATCATTCCATCATGCATGATTAGATCTCCAGACGATCATAACCAAAGTCCTTCACTTCTGGGACGAGTTCGCCTACAGATTTATCGCTTGATAGGTTGTCGTAGCCCTTCTGTTCCCCCTACCCAGGAGTTCAGTCACTGCCGTGAGACGACGACCTCAGGGGCTCTCATGTTGCCATTCAGCGGTCGCCCGGACCGGGAGCGTGGTTGCTGCCGCCCGCCATTCGCTCAGCTGGCAATCAATCCTTCGGGGAAACAAAACAGTGAATATGCTGCGTGATCAGCGTGCTCTGGCTCACTACAAAATGAACCCCTGTTCTTCGATGTGGTGCTGCTGCTCCTGCCTTCGTGCCACTGGTGCTTGGGCTCGAGTAGCTCCAGGACAGTTCCTTGCCAGTCAAGAGGGGTAGAGTCGGCAGGCGTTGGATGGGAGGCGAAAATGCATTATGCTCAGGGGAAGACAGCCACACAAACTCACCCTGCCCAGCAAATGCAAACAGGGGGCCAAAGGTATTTCTGACACACAGTCACGGGCCACATGGCGACTTTGCAACATGAGGCGAGTCATCGTCACGATTCCCTTTTTCAATGAAGGAGACTTCAGAGCAAAAATAGCCAGCAAACATGCATGGTATGAGTGTAAGTGAGTCGGGTTGCTATAGTCTCGCATCGGGAGGATTTCCCAACGCATCTCACGTGGGCCGAAGCAGCTCTAGCATTAACATCAATTCCAATGTGCATTTCATGTGTGTTGCGAACGACGCATGCATTTTTGATGTTCCCCAGCACACAGCTTGAACAGTCCCCCGAAATCTGCTTCATTACTGGTCGCATTCTGAGCAATGGTCGTTTTGTATTGGCATCAGTTTGACTGCAGCGGGAGAGATTTATTCAACTGCCTCGCATGTAGACTGACCCTAGGACTAATAGTTCAAGTCACATGCAATTTGTTTGCTGACTTGAAGAAGATCGGTCTCGCAATATTCGCAAGTGTAGCCTGCTGAGCCTCACCTCACGGCTGGTCCGGTCCATCCACCTTGTCGTGACATTGAACTCTCCATCTCAGCCACCACGAACACGGCAGAACAGTTGAGATATTACACGTCCTCCAGATTGTCGTGTGCGATCACTTGTATCCTGGCACGGCAGCGAGCAGTTTAAATGGCTGCAGACTCATTCTTGTGACAACTGTCAAACGCCCTTCTCGTCATCGGACAAAGGGGCCACAAGTGGCTATTGTTTTGCGATACGGCGTTGGTCAGGACACAACTGATTTTGATGTTCAATTGGTCGCGCACTTGCGCGATCGATCTGGACTGTATCGTTGCGCCCTCTGCGTAGCGGGATAAATTGGACGAGTTGGTCGGCCGAGGCTGAAACGATTGAGAGTGAGAAAGGACTAGACAGCCCAAAACAAGATAGAGCGAAAGCAAGGTAAGCACGGATGAAAAGAAATATTGCTTGCAATTGAATAGACTATGGCAGGCCATGCTCTGCAACAACAGGCCTGATAAGTAATAAGATATGACGCAGAAGAAATTATACTATGATTAGATGATGTACCGTTCTCCCCGCTTCAATTTTCCTCGGGGAAACCCCCTGTGCGCCCAATTTCGACTCCAATTGCTACCGATGCTCCCATGTCCCGTAACTCCCAGCAGCTTGCATCAAACACCTTACACATCAGTCAAAGAAGTGCCGTCTGAGCTGAAGCCAGTAGGAGGAGGTGGCGGCGGCGGCGGGTTCTGTGGGGGCTTGGGCAAGGCCTTGGTGCACTCAGTCAGGTCATTGATGTTGTACACGCCCAGCAGACTCATGCGGATGTAAGCATTGGAGAAAGCCTAAGAAACATGATCAGTATTGATGATATGGAACACAGGTCAGGAGTGAAGGCATATCAAGAGGGCAACGTACACCGTTCCACGGGCCTTGACCGCGAGGAGCAACGAATCGCTGCCATGTCGCGCTGGTCCGAGGGTCTTTTGACAGGTTGATGTCGCTCTGGAATTTGAACAGGTTTCGGGGGGCTTTGGGATCCAGCGTCTCTCCGTAGAAGGCGACATCCCACACGCCAGGCGTGGTGTCTTGCGGCGCGCCAGCACGGCGGGGGTCGGTCGTGACTTGTCGGCTCGTCGTGTGCGCACCAACGAGGGCGACGAGCTGGCCGGCACTAATGGTCTTGTCGGCGAACAGAGAAATGAGCGAGTCCGCGGAGTCAAATGGCGAGGGCAGCAGGTTGTCAGGAGACGGCTTGTTGCTATCCTTGCGGCCAACGAAAGAGCGAATCCTTGGGCCCAGCGGGCAGGTGACGGTAGCCACGGTTGCTGTTAAACAGAATAATTCAGCATACCAAAATAACAAACAAGCCTAAGAGTCCTGGGAACTAGTCGAACTTACCACCCATCTGAATCAGATCGGCCATGCTGACGCCGTACCGGCGGTATCGATCGTACCACATTTGCATCTGTATGCAAGCGGGAATCATGGCGCGGTTGACGGAGCGGTCGTAGCACTCTCGCGCCAGGACCAGAGAGCCGTCAGCGCCGCCGCCAGGTCCCGTCTTGAGCGACCACGTTGCCGCGTCGTGGAAGCCCATGCGGACACATGACCGGGCGAGGCCGTTGCACTGCCCGTCGCGTGTCACCATCTTGGACTTCATCTCGTCGGCGATGTGTTTCCACACGCAGCACGTGTCGGCCTTGCAGGCCGCGGAGCGAATGTCCGGCACGGAGGTGTAAGATGTTGTGAAGTCCTCGGGGTTTTCCGCGCCCGTCAGTAGCTTCTTGATCAGACTGCCGGTCGGCGAGAGGCTGCTGTCTGGCTTGTCGACCAGGTCGCCCAGCAGTTGTGAAGAGTTGTCCGGTTGCTGCCTCGCAGCCAGGTTCTTGGCGAGGTCTGCCATTCCGGGGAAGGCCTGGACCACGCTGATGGCCGCATAGCAGAGAAGAAGAGACTTCATGATGAAAAAGAATGACGAGTGTTTGCTGATGATGACGATTGAAAAGGATTAGGATTAAAATTAATAAAAGGGAACCAAGGCAAGCTCAGGGGCAAGCAGATCGTCTTGTTTTATCCGGCTGATTTCGTTGATTCTTCAGTGGGCGGCCCTTCAAGTCTTTATACTCGAGACACATCCCGAAGAAGAGAAGAGAGCTGACGGATCGTATTTTCCCGCCTCATCCTCATCCTTTCTCATACGCCTCGCCCTTCCCCACGTCAAATCTCAGACTTCTTTGCCAGCGTACTCACGAAGACCGTGTCCACGACGGCCCGTCCGTTCCATGGTTCCTGGTTCCTGGACTAGCATACCCCTTGACGGGCACAGCTTCCACCAATGGACGAATTGCACTAGGCGGGAGCCGTCATTGGGATGAGCGTGCAAGCGTACATGCTCGAGTCGTCCTAGTCGTGCAAGGGGTTTTGTTCCTGGCTTTGACGTTTCCGCAAATTGAAACCCCGGCTCATCGTTGGTAGCCATGGCAAGAGACGGCCAATCACAGCCATCTCGTTTCAAACATTGGTGTATTTTTGGACAAAGCTGGCTGCGAGAATCTCGCTTACCGGCTACCGGCTGCATCTTCATCTGAGCCGTCTGAGCGGTCGTAACGCGTGGCGCTGAGCACAGATGGTACGGTTGGAGCCAAGTAGCCGTTGTTGTGGCCGACCATTGGCCACAAGTCGGACACCTGAAGCTCGAAAAAGCACCGACTCGAGGCGGTTTCATTGAGGCGCTAACGCTAGAACATCCCATTCCTTTTTTCTTTTCCTTACCCTTTTTTTTTGGGCTCGGCTACTTTTTATGGAGACGCTGCCTCTTGCAGCAGTACGCCCAGTTGTCGCGTTCGTGGGGAAAAGTAAAAAGGTGCGGCGAAACACGGGCTCCAAAGCCACACCGCTCGCTCGTATTCAAATGGTGAGATGGACGGCAGGTACCCCTTGTCTGACCGTCAGCCGGTGCACGGTTCTGCGAGCAGGAAGAACTTTGTCAGCTCTCCATCTGGGCTGTACATTTGTTTGATATTTCGCAGTCAATATCCACACTACACACAGTGATGACTTTTCCGCGCCCTGTCTAGACGCATCCCCATCTAGACGACATTCTTGCTCAGCCACTCCTTCCACTGATCGAGAGTCCATCCAGAGCTGGTGTCCTGCACGACTCCATCAAACACGACTGTGGGTGTTACATGCACGCCGATCAGCCTGTTCATTTTGGTAATGACCTTGAGATCATTGGTCACCTGGTTGCCGATGTTGAGGGAGCCTTTGTCGCTGGCCGAGTCGCCGATTTTGAGTAGCTTCAAGACCTCGCTCTCGTCCACTCCAACTTTGGCTGCAACCTTGGCAAGACGACCATAGGTGGTATTTCTGGTCTCATTGACGACACTGACATCGAAGTAGTCCTTTTGCTCCTCAAAAAGCTGGGCACTGAAGTCCCAGAATTTCTCTGGGGCGAGTCGCAGCACAGCCAGCCCGGCCTCATGCATAAGTGTCGACGACGGATGCCAGGGCTGAACTTGTTGGCGGAAAATTAACGTCAGTTTCGAGGACCACTCTGTGTTCTCTCGTATGGCCGGAATGACCTCCTTGGTCAGGTTGCGGAAGATTTTAGCCGAAAAGGGGCAGCAGTAGTCCAGATACAGCTCGAAGGTGTGTGTCGAGTGAGGAGCGGCTGAGGCTGACGAGGGAGGGGAAAACTCGAGCTTGTGCCCGGCAAACTTGGGAGGGACAGCCATTTTGGGGATGGTGGTGAGTTGGGCAAGCTCTACACAATGATACGCGGCAATGCGGACGTTGACAACGCGTACCAACAAGTGATGTTTGTGAATGAATTGCGAAGAAAAAGGGGACTTCTGATGAGCTTCGCAGACAAAGAATTCCCAACCCTGGCAAGGCAATGATGCAAGCGATCAATGATGCAAAGCCAAGGAGGGGCACAGCAGCAGGACCAATGACAGGTCGACAGAAGGAGCGGGGCGTATGATCTGCCTCGCACCTGCCTGCCGGTGCACCCTGTCGGATTTAGACATCGGGGCGTTTCAAGTCACGATTCGCATAGAATAAACATGCCTTTGAATATTGCCAATACTCGGGACATGTTGTTTCAAGAACTTCTGGGCTCAAAACATGGAGTCACCTTTTGTTGATTTGCAGTGGTTCGCGCAAGGCCTGGATTAGGGGAGCCGGAGGGAGTCACTGTTGGCAATCTGCCGCATTGCAGCGCCTCGATGCCTTGCGGAAAGCATTTCCGTCCCGAAGGTCCTCAAGGTCGGCACTCGATAGACCGGCAAACGGTGCCGCGCGCGAGAGAGCGAGACTGCAACGTCGCTCTACGACTGGATCAATTTCCACTCTCTGACAGACGTTTACTAGTTGTCAGTTTCGTGCGGTTCCGTCCGCCCACCGCGCGCACGCGCTTCACCCCCTCACCCGCGTTCGAGCCGTCTGGTGGAAATTACCTCGTTGCCGGGATCGTCTGACTAGCTTTTAGCTCGGAGGCTTCACGACCACATTGGTTCCTGAACTAGACACCACAAGGCACGAAGCGGCATAGTCGGCCGCTAAGTCGGCAGCGCGTTACCCCTTGAGCTCGTGTCGGTGCTGTACACGGTCCTGACTGACTGGGCGTCCGCAAGACCCGCAACTTGACGGGATTGAAGTCATTCGAGAACCGCACCGTAGGCCGGGGGCCACCTAGTTTTCTCTGACGCCCAATACGAATGCCCTCTTCCCACTTGGCACCGCGCAAACTGAGCTGCGCCTTGATTAGCTCCGTGGATGCCAACCGGCTTGGCCATCGATCGAGCTCTCTCGCTCTCAGCCTTCATCCCACGACTTTCGTGAGGCGGCCCACGAACGCTGAGCAAACCATCGTGCTGAAAACCGCGCAGCGACGTTCATGCACAGCGTAGAGAAAACCAAACTGAGCGACCTTTCACAACACGTTGAAGTCAGCCCATCCCGCCTGTTTCGAGTTGCTGATTGCAGAGTATCGATCGTGAGAAGTTTTGATGAAACCCTTGATTTCCGGGCAAACTGCAGCTGTTGGTCGCTCCAACCCGTCATTTTCGCTTAAGTCCTTCCAAGTCAGACCGGCATGATTAAGCTTCCACTCGAACACGCCTCGGCTCCGCAATGAGCAGCCTCTCTTCAGCCGCAAACCGAACAAACGACGAAGTTTCAGGATATGGACGGGCAGGCAGTGAAGTTGAACCGTCGCCCCTGTTTGACCCAAGCTGAGGGTCCAGTGGGGTTGGGTTGTATTCTTGTCGTGCGGCTGCTTTGACTATGCTACTAACTAGCTTCGGCCGTCACGTCAAAGCTGTCCCGAGAATAGCAGCCGGCCTGTCACAAGCCCCTTTCACGTCTGGTAAGCTCGTCTTGAGCCCGGAAAAGAATCAACATCGCAAAGCAGAGCTGCGTTGCAGCGCGTTTGAATGTTTCTGTCATCGCGCTGGGCCAGTGCAAGTCATTGGCTCAGATTTTCGACGCTGGTGCTGAAGCCCTTGCGTTAAAGATTGTTTCAAGCATGACACTGACTTTGTAGTCATACTAATCGTGACCACGGAAGTTTTATTCTGGGCTTGAAACTTACTTTGTGGTCACATCAACTGTGACTTTTGTGGTCACATAAATTGTGACCACAAAGTAACTAGCCCTTTGCAAGCGCCGTTCGCAGATTTGAGTTTGAAACCGAGGGAATCTCACGCAATGTCAATCAAACTCAGAGACAATGTCAAACTTCGTTCAAAATATCGCCAGACTCAGTATCCAGTGCATAGTGCGGCACAGGAGTGAATGAGTAGGTTCACCGATGCCGAGGGCACAAGTCGCGAAGACCGATTTACCATGGCCTGATTGGAGATTTTGCTTTCAACTCTCACTTCGTCTCATTCGCACACGGCGCTTGTCACGACCAATGAACATGTTTGACTTTCCAATGAAACGACTATAAATGAAATTCTATGTGACATATATACGTACACATGATAAGGAAACAGTCCGTTAAAGGGAGTAACTAGGTGAGATAGGCAAGGAAATACAACTAGTAGGAAATGATGTCACGACCAATGAGCATATTTGAGTTTACAATAAAACGACTGTCAATGAAATTCTAATAACATACATACGTACACATGATAAGGAAACAGTCCGTTAAAGGAAGTAACTAGGTAGGTGAGATAGGTAAGGAAATACAACCAGTAGGAAATGAATACAGGAATCTGGTTATGAAAGTTTCCGTCTTTGTAACTCACGACATTGATTTTACAATCTCTTGCATAATCTTGCCGAGTTGCTGCACTCGAGGTTGCTTCAGCATGTCGAAATGGTGGCAACCATCAACCACGCGGGGCGTAATGCTCTCCTTGCCCACGAGTTGGTCCCAACCGCCGTACCTCAAGCTCTCCTCTGATCTTTTCTGAAGCAGCCAAAGCATGTTTGCTGGGTCGTCTGATCTGATGGCAATCTTTCCAGCCTCGTCCACGCCATTTCGGGCCCAGATAGCCCACGTGGGCAGCTTTTTGGGAAGCGTCCAGGCACGCGATTCATAAGTGTCCAGGATGTCGGAGAACACATCAAAATGCGCCAGCAGCCAAGCCGGTGGTTTCTTTCCGGGCACTGACGAGAATGTGTCCAGCTCATCCAGCTCATTGTACAGTCTCGGCGGAAGCTTTGGCAGACCGACTGGGTCTGGGCTGTCGAACAGGATCAAGCCGTCTATAGGCTCTCCGCTCTCTGCCAGCATTTGAGCAGCTTCATAAGCGGAAATGCCGCCAGCCGACCATCCGCCCAGGATGTAAGGTCCCTTGGGCTGGCGTCTGCGGATTTCCGCTACGTAAGCCGTTGTCAGCTCACTGAATAGGCAAGGCGTCACGTTGGTCCGTCTGACA
This sequence comes from Aschersonia sp. MBC 508, assembly GCA_030780645.1. Taxonomy (NCBI): domain Eukaryota; kingdom Fungi; phylum Ascomycota; class Sordariomycetes; order Hypocreales; family Clavicipitaceae; genus Aschersonia; species Aschersonia sp. MBC 508. The sequence continues at coordinate 7,949 of JAPFUF010001512.1, read as the reverse complement.
AAAGGGCTGTTGAGACCATATACAGCGACATTGGCGACGTCAATGTCTGGGATGGGCAGATAAGAGGTTGCGGAGCCAGATCCATCGGGGAACAGCCAGATTGTCCGCGAAGACGTGGCAGCATTTCCTTGCAGGAGAACCGAAGACGCTGGCGGCACCTCGACAGAAGGCTTGATTGCTGATTCCATTGGGCTCACTGCGACGTAAAACAGTTAGCAAGATTTGAAAAGGCTGCAAAAGTTGTAAGAGAAGTGGACTTACCAAAGATGGGCTGAACATCGGGACTATGGAATGAATCAAAGCTATCGAGCTCAGTGACATCAATGGTCACCGTTGCCAGCTTCTCTTGGACCGCCTCGACCAAAGGATAAGTTGGCTGAGGTTCATCTTGATCCGGAGTGATGGGCGGAGTGCTCGAGCCAGAGTCGGACGATGGGGCAGATGAGCCAAGGATCAGTGACACAAGTTCCCCGACCGTGAGGCAATTGATGAATGTGGCCGAATCCACCTTCAAGCTCATTTCTTCAAACATGCGGTCTGCCATTGTGAGCGCCAGCAACGAATCAACACCTAGCTCCGCCAGCTCGGCATCGTTGTGGACGTCGTCGATGGAAGCGCCGACCTCCTCGGCGATGATCTTCTTGAGCTTTTCAGACGGCACCTCCCCTTGACCGGGCAGGATAAGCGCCGGAGGCTCCACTTGAAGCTCACTTGGAGCGGCAGGGGTCACTGTAGGAACAGCAACGGACTTTGGCTGAGCTGGCTGTGCCTTCGCCGGTGCCGTCTTCTCACGCGGCAAGACCAAGTCGAGCACTTTCTTCTGGAGACATACAAAAGTCACGCCTTCATATATGGCGACGACCTCTTGCAAATCTTGCTCGAACACATACACGTCGCCGCAGTATGAATTCTTATCTTTCGGCTGCATCTTGATGTACGTGACGTACGTCTTGCTGTCGGAGAGTGGCTGGGAGACCTTCATGTTGTCCCATCCGTGATTGATATACACCTGACTGTGAGAGTCGACCTCGTCATTCGCATTCATTGTGAATCCAGTAATCTGACCGAGACTATCGATCCACTGAGGAGGGAATAGCCACTTGTCCGATGTTCCTGGAGGAGTATTGAATTTGACCTTGGCAGTCGACTCCATATCCGCGGACCTCATGATTGCTTCGCGACAGCCCTTGAAAGAAGGCTCATAGTCCACGAGTGCGCTGAAAAGCTTGTAAAACATGCCCGTCTTGATCATGTGCGCACCGCCGTCATCGTCATGGGCAGACTTGCGGAGGTCCGCGATGCGGGACTTGACCAAAAAGTCGCGGCGTTTCCATTCAGCTTTCCAGCGACTCTTTTCGGTGAAATATCCAACGCACTTGGCATGGTGATCAGTCGGTCTACCGTCTTTGGGCGATATGCTAGATAACGCAAAGGTCGCCTGTCTTGTTGACCAATTGACATGCGCCTTGAGTTGCAGGAGCTGCGGGCCTTTGTCGCTGAGAATCAGGGACTTGTCAACAGCCATATTGGCAATCTCGACGCCAATGTCTGTCTTGTCAAAGGTGACAGATGACTTTTCCAAAAGTCTTGTGAAAAGCGTGAGAGCCATGTCCGCATAGACAGCCGATGAGCAAAGAGCGCGGGTGTTGACCTTGTGCGCCAACAGGACATCCCTGAAATCAGGATGTTGCACATCAGTGTGCGCGGTGATCGAGGACTCAACCGCCGAGTACTCTTCCTGCATGACTTCTTGGACTGACGTGGTGAAGAAGGTCTTCTCAACGGCTTTCGCTTGTAGCAGGCTCGCTGGAGCCGCCACCGGTGCGCTGCCCTTGGTCAAGCACCAGTCATGCTCGTATTGAATCCAGTGACTCTTCAGATCCCATTGGTAAGCAGGGAGCTGAATAACGTGCTTCTTCTGTACGCTCCCGCTGTGGTACTCGCTCCAGTTTACGGCCACGCCGTTCTCGTAGAGACTGGTCAATGTGGGGAGCAGAATTCCCCAATCGTCCTCGCCGCGGCGCAAGCATGGCAGCGTCTTGATGGACGAGTCAAGACAAGACTTGAGCATATTGCTGCACACGGGATGCGGGCCGACTTCCACCCAGGTTGTGCGGTCCGACATGACGTTGAGCTCTTTCGCCGAGGTCAAGCAGGCGTGGAACTGAACTGTCTCGCGGCAGTGGCGCGCAAAGTAGTCGCTGGCAGAGCCCATATCGCTGGCTGCACGAATAGGCTTGCCCAGCAGTGGTGACAGAACGGGGAAGCTGGGATCTCGCAACTTAATGGACGCACAGACGTGTCGGAAGTCGTCGAGAAGGGGCTCGACTTGTGCTGAATGGAACGCAAATTGGACCTTGAGATGAGTGGACTTGACCGAGTGGGTGTTTAGGATGCCTTTGAAAGATTCAATCTGCTCGTTTGAACCAGCAACGACCGTCTCTTCTGGGCCGTTGATGCAGGCAATGTCCAGATCTTGGTATGACGCAGCCCGTATCGACATGACTTTAGCCTCAGACGCTCGAATGGCTAGCATGGCGTGACTTCCGATGGCGCAGTGCTGCTCAAGAAGGCGCGCTCTGCTGCCGACAAGATGGATCGTGTCTGCATCCGAGAGAACGCCGGCGACATTCAGAGCAGCGTACTCGCCGAGACTGTGGCCAACAAGAACTTGCGGCGTGATGCCCATAGCAATCAGAAGCTTACCCAATGCCATTTGCAGGCAAGTGATGGAGAGCTGAACTTTGACTGGGGACGTCTGATCCAAGAAAATCTTACTCTCTCCCGTTATGAGGTCGAGGAATGACTCGAACCCTTGCATGCGAACAATGTCGTCAAGACCCATCAAAAGAGTTTGGAAGGAAGGTAAAGAAAACAGCTTTTTGCCCATGCCAAGATATTGGGAGCCTTGACCGGTGAAGCAGAATCCAACTGCAGTGCTGCTTCCAGCAATCGACAGATGTTTCTCCTTCTCGGCGATTACGCCTAGAGACTTTTTGATGTCGCCCACCGTTGCTCCAACGACGGCCGTGCGGAAGTTGTAGTGAGTTCGGCGAGCGGTGGTAGTGTAGGACAATGAGTCCAGAGAAACATCAGGAAACTCATCGAGATATCGCAAGAGTGATTGGACATTCTTCTTGAATGAACCTGGTGTCTTGGCCGATACGGCAATGACATGCTGAGCCCATGCAGGATCATTGACCCCGAGGAGAGGTCGCAATGGCCCATCCTCAATGAGGACAGAAGAGTTGCCGCCAGCGGCACCAAAGTTGTTGACAAATGCTCGTCTTCCAAATGGCTCCAGCGACGCATCGGGTCTCATCCAAGGTTTGACCTTCATGGCGATGTGGACATTTCTCTGGTCGAGATCAGTCGGAAAATTTCGGTTGATCTTAGTCTTGATTCCGACGTGGGGAGGAATTGCGTTGTTCTTCATCATGAGCAGCACCTTGATGAGAGATGCCACACCGGATGCCGACTCCGCGTGGCCAATATTGGCCTTTGCCGATCCCAGATGCAGAGCCTTGGGGCGGCGTGCACCTCCCGGCGCAAAGGTACTCAGCACAGAGTCCATTTCACAAGCATCTCCGTGCTGGGTGCCCGTTCCGTGCATCTCGACATAGCTTACTTCGGATCCCTCCACGTTTGCAGAGTCCAGAATTCTTCCGAAGATGGCTCGCTGTGCCCCTGAATGAGGACGTGTAATGGAGACGGCTTCTGCCGAATGATTCGTGTAAGCACCCAAGATAGTGCCGAAAATAGGATCCCCGTCGAGCAAGGCGTCATCAAGTCGCTTCAGCAGCACAGTGGCCACACTGTCAGATCTACAGTATCCGTCGGCCGCGTCGTCAAACGTGTTACAGTTTCCGGTTCGCGACAGGAAGTGACCTCGATCCAGGCCGGCCCAGTTGTCCGGGCTGGTGAGGATGTTGGTGCCACCAGCAATGGCAACATCGCAATCCTGAGTCCACAGCGCATTACATGCAATGTGTACAGCAGCAAGCCCAGAGGAACAAGCCGTGTCCACGTCGAACGAAGGACCGGCGAAGCGGAAGAAATAATTGATTCGTCCTGGCAGGAAAGCGCGACTGCCGCCTGGCACAAAGTAGGTGTCAACGTTCTGCGCGCTGTTGACTTCTCGGTAATCGTCACTGGCTGTTCCGTAGAAGACACCAACACGGTTGCGCTGCGTCGAGGGGGTGGAGTCGGGAACAAAACCAGCCATCTCCATGGCCTCGTATGCGGTCATCAGAGCTAGCCTCTGAGCGGGATCAGACTGATCAGCCTCGCGAGGAGACATGTTGAAGAACTTGGAGTCAAAAAGATCAGCGTTCTTGACGAAGCATCCCTTAGTCACACCGCTCGTGTTCTTCTTCTTTCCGGTAGGATCATAGTACATCCATGGATCGAAGCGGTCTTTAGGGATCTCCTTGTGCACATCGAGGCCGGCAGCAAGTAGGTCCCAAAACTCCTGGTTGTCGTCGGCCTCCGGAAACCGTCCGGAGTAGCCGATGATTGCAATCTTGGACCTGGTAGCTCCCTTGGCGCGGTGAAGTGAAGTGGGTGACGTGTCGAGGACTTGGGTGAGAGTCACCCCAGGTGAATTGCGGAGCGCAGATGCAATGCTTTCCACGTTGCCAGACCCAAACGGCAAAACATGAATAGTCGAGCACTGTGCGTCTTGTGCTGTTTGCCCTGTCCTCTTGACGATCAGGTCCCAGCGCAGCTGGTGAAGCAAAATCTCAGAGACGGCAAGTTTCATCAATTCTACACAAGTGGCGCCCTTGGGGAGCTGAGACTCAGCTCCACCAGAGTTGGAAATGATTCTTAAATGAGAAGCCCGTGTCGTCAGACGGGAGCTGAGCCTGTCAATCACTTCTTCGACCTCTTCAGGCTTGTAGAGACAAGACGAGTGGAAAAGTCCCTTGACCTGGAGCTGAGCTGCCTTCAGCTCAGAGTGCTGCGAGAGAAACTCTTTGAGGGTATTCGGCGGGCCGGAAATAGTGACGCTGCCCGTGCCGAGAGCGCTGACATAGATGCGACTCATGGCGGATAGTCCCCTGAGGTTGCAGTACGTATCAAGGATGCGGCCCATGAAGGCATCGTCGACTCCAGAAACAACGCACGAGCACGGGCGGTTCTCGTTTGCGCTGCCCGACACGGAGTTGGTTCTCGCCTGCACCAGCAGGCCGATTCTGAAGGCGAGTGCTACAACCTCCCCGGCAATGGAAACAAGATCAAGCGTGTTCTCGCTGCAACTGACGGCAACGCTAGCAAGGAGACCAAAGCAGCTGCTAGAAATACAAGAAGATGATTGCTGCGGGTACGCAGAGTTTGTCTCATTGATGTAACTGCCCGAAACAATCAAAATAAAGTCAGTGTTAAGCTTTCCCTCCGTGGGGGCAAATAAAAAGGAACTTACGAGACGAAAGAAGCTAGCTGTGATAGACAAGCCAATGCCCCGCGCAAAGCGCAGCTCTGGTTGTCTGAAGCATGGTGGGCCTCCAACAACTCGGATAGGTTGGAGGACGGGGGTATAACCGCTCTCTGACTTGGTGGTAGAGCACCAAACTCGGCTTTGAGCAGGTGGTACGTGTCTGCGAAGAGTGAAACGAGCACGGCGTCTGTCTTCTTGGAAAGGAGCTGTCGCAGCTCGGCGTAGTAAGGAACGGTCAGGTCGCCAAAGGCGATGACCTGGAAAGTTTCCGCCATTGTACTTGTGGTGGACAAGTATACAAGATGAGGAGCGTCGGCTTGCTTATGGTGTGTTGAGCAAGCAATTAGAGACCTGACGAGATGAGTCTAGGTGGTTGATGCGTGGGAATAGAAGAAAGTAAAATAAAAATAATCAAACAAACGAATTAACAAGAGCAATGCAAGTTATTCTCCGGGATACACAGCAACGGGCGCTGAGATAATCCAAGGAGGAGAAGAGTAGAAATGAAAAAACCGAGGATCCTTGGGATTCTGCCTCGAAACTTTCCTCGACTAAAAAAACGAGGTACTTTGCACATGTATATAAAGGCCTGGGCCTGGACAACGTGGCGTCTTTCGATCGTATACAAGTCGTGATGAACTGGCTCAAGATTAGAAATCTCAACATCAACGGGTCATACACTTGTTCTCTATGACTCGCGGGATTTTTGCAAGGGCACACACGCGAGAAGCAAACATAAAGAAATAAGATTGTACAATAAAATGAAATAAAACATAAAAAAAGGACCTGTTTATCGAGGCGTAATCACTGTGCATAGTGTGGGAAAGGTCTTAATTCCCGTCCGCAGCAGGTAGCTAGGCTGAGTCTGCCCGTTGGAAGGGGGGGCGTGTGTTGGAGGAGAGCCCACTATCAACCACCCTGAGCAATATCGAAAAAAAAAAAAGATTGACACGCATATTTTTCCCCTTCTTTCTACATGCTCTTGGACCCTTTGGGATGCTCTGGTGCCGTTTTTTGATTCAGTGTGAATGGATGATGCTTGCATCTTTCTTCCTGTGCTCTCTTCATTTCGATCTGGGAAAGTCTACCCGTGTCGTATTCGGAGTAGTTCGTGTCACCTACCGCATTTTCCCATGTCTGCCTCCCGAAACTAGTCTGATTGTCTCAAAGAAGAGTCCCGCGGATGGGACATTGCAAACGTGATGTTTATCATGGCATTCATGATATGCTTTTCTCGTTTTCTCCCGTGTCGAGCGTGTGACCCATGGTGGAGCGATGACTTTCGCACGAGCATATACTGCCATTGAAATTTTTCCATGAAAAAACCAGAGCAGCTTTGAAACTTTCGTGGCCGTTTCTCGACGAAACAGACAGGCATGCGGCTGTGGCACCCCAGAAACGTGCAGGATGGATGGATGGGCGGGTTGTGAAGTTCTCTTTTTGCCATGTTCCGTAGATTCCCGTTCTCTCAACGATGCGCCTCCTCTACGGCACTACCGCATTTCCCTTGGTTCACGAGACGATGCAGATATGTATGCACCGCCAGCCTAATAGCTCCAGTCCAGACAACACCGATACCATGTCTTTGGTGAAGCAGTAGCGTATCTCTAGTGTTCTTTCTTTCCTTTGGGCGCTGCGGTTGGGGCAGTTGCAGCTGCAACCTTATCGCTGCCCGAGCGTCCGGAACCCAATGAGACCGAGTCTTATCAGGTGGAAGCAGCTCGAAAGGGTAGGTCAAGTGAAGGAAAAAGGAAACAACGAAGGGGAGCCACGATCATGAGAGGAGAAACTGCGGCAAGAGAGAGGGTCAATAGTGCCCACTCGAGCGGCGGAGTTCGTGCGTTGCATGTATGTACGTATGCATGCGGGTTGGTTAAAGAGAGTAAGAGAGGGCATCGTAAGAAGCGCCATGAAAGAAATGGAGTTTGCTACTATTGGTCGAAAAGTCCGCATCTATGTCGCTGCCGATCGTTTCCTGGTCTGTACATTCTCCGTGGTCACCTTGCGTTCCGATATGCACGCCCCCATGCGATGCTGCTGCACTGCTTCATCGAATCAGAGACGTGAAAACGACCATTGGGATGAGATGAGGACGATGTGGTGTCGTGGTCGTCATGACTCACACTATTTGATTGCGCAACCGTCATTGTCCGAAACGGAAGCGGGATGTCTCTTCTCGTATAGCTCCCCCTCCCGACTGGTCGGCACCGAGACATGCCCAACGGGAGACCACATGAATGACTAACCACTCTGTCTTTGAGGCCAATCCGGCACGGATCCCTGGGTCTCAGAATGCATGTCAGTCCATACGCGGGCTGACGGGTGTGGACCATTGGACGGGTAGAAACAAAGAGATGAAAAAGAAAAGAAAAAGGGGGCCCGGAGAGTAGGAGGCGGCATGGCATGGCATGGCATGTGTCTGTCCCGAGATATGCAACCCACGGTCCCCATTTTTTTCCTTCAACACCTGCGGCCCAGCTGGGATGGTGGGGGGTGGAAGGAGGGGAAGGGG
>JAPFUF010001511.1:0-16672 GCA_030780645.1 Aschersonia sp. MBC 508 | reverse complement strand
AGGAAAAAAAAAAGGGAAAAACTCACATTCCATGGCTTGATGCCCGTTGTTTAACCTGCCATAAACACACGTCCGCCCCCAGAGGCAACAGAGCAGATGTTCGCGTTGTACCAATCGAATTCCCTTGCTTGGCCAATTACTTTAGCCTGAACTTGACTTCAAAAACAACCTTTACTTGTGTTGGCAGCTGCATGCCCGCGAGTTCATCCGCGTCCATGGCCTGCGGTTGTGACGATGGAGACGCTTTGTGGCCTGCTCACAGACCGTGTGAAATTTCTGCATTGTGACCTACTTCTTGTCCCTGGCATCTCTCGGGCGCGTATCCCGGGCTCTAGATAATCGTGGGACTTTCTTGCCTCGACGCCTTAGAATCAACAGCTTGTTTGCAACTGTGTTCGTAGATCTGCTCAGCTCAATCGACCATGGTCATCACTACATCCTTCGAAGATCAAACAAAGAAGGACTTGAAAGGCTTATGAGAGTCGAATACACCGAGCCATCGTGTGCCGCGATTAGATGAGAAACGTGGTCAAGCTACGTATCAGAAAATGATCGAATGATCGAAGTATCACGATGCCATCGTCGAAAAGACCGTGGAAGCGCACAAAGCTGCGCTGGCTTCACAACCGCCAGCGCGTTTTGGTCAATCCCTTTTCTTCTTCGTCATCATCGTTCCGCCAACCACTGAGGCGCCTCCAAGGACAGCAAAGGGCGAGAGAAGACCGTCGTGATGAGTGGCCACCCGGCAGGACAAATCACGTTGGACAAAATCTACTCCGCAGCGAGATGCAATAACATCCCTCTCATCATGTACCTGGCGGATTAGCAATGACAACAGACACTGGTGCATATGTTTCCACTTGGTCCGCGATCCGCGCTTGTCGACATGTACGCTCAATCATTGCGATCCTCCTCACATGGCTGTCGCCGAGAAGCACCGCACCCAAGATTGTTCGCTTTCTTCTCCGTTTCTGTCCCTGGCCACTGACAGTCCTGAGCGCAGCCCCAAAGAGCGCGCCTCGCGTCAGCATGTCGATAGGAGTCTGAACGTGTTATTTGCGTTGTTCATATTTGGAAGAAGAAGAAGGGGAAAGGGAAATGGAAGCAAATTTCGAATGTTTTTGTGATGGGTGGGTCAATGTGGGGGCCCGCCGATGGCAACTGGCTGCCCGATAAATCAGGCCTTCCAGCGACTGCGTCATTGTTTGTTTTGGCTCACAGTTCTGATGATATCACCCGAACGTGAGGAAGGAGCCACTCGACACATCATGAAGGGAATGGAAAGGAAAAGAACAAGTTGTAAGGGAAATTAACTTGGGTCTTTGATTCTTTCTGTCCTCTTCCTTTCCAAATGCATGGCACGAGAATTCAAGAGACATGTCACTTCGATGCCGCAGAACGTTAGCGTAGCGCCCTTTGCCGGGACAGACTTTTTTTGTATTCAATGGACGACATACGCACTCATTCAATCAGGTTTGAATGTTTCATAGCTCTGTCCCTCCCGATCACTCTTTTCAATCGCCTGACCGGGCCGATGATGCGCGACGTGTTGAGAAAAATGCGGCGAAACCCGCAAGTTTGCCCTGCCCACCCTTGCGCTGCCTGCCTTGGGGCTGGCTGGATATATAAGGATACACAGTGAAAAAGAAAGACGCTCGTGCCAAATAGCACGGCGAGACACATCCGAGAGCAAAAAAAAAAAAGAAGAAGAAGAAGAGACCATGCCCTTCACCGCATGTTGTTTTCGTTGTACTGGTATCGTATCGTATCCTGCGTTTTTCTCATCATCGCTCTGAATGCTGCCTTGCAGCGCCCGTACCCAGAGTAAGAAGATGACAGAGTAAGAGAGATGATGAGATAGAAATATAGAGAGAATAAAAGCATATTGACACTGTTTTTCCAGGGCCGAAAGGGGGGGAAAGGAATGGCGGGGTGGCGATCCAGCGACCACGCCGACCCGATCCTAAAACCTCGGCAATACGGCCCCAGAAAAATGATACAAGAATACACAAGAAGAGAAGCGAATGAACAGATAATGCTGCTTGTCATCGTCGGCAATTTTAGTTTTCTGCGAGAACATTTCGGGCGGCGAGCTCGAGGGCGTCGAGATCACGCTTTGCCTTCCAGCATGAGGCATATCGTCGCATGCACCACGGCCGGGGGTCGGGGCCCGGGGAAGCATCCCGCTTCACCATGCAGAAAAAGCCTTGGTCTGCGCACCACGGCTGGGGACTGGGCTCCGGAGCAGCCTTCCGCTCCCTCAGGCAGAAGAATCCTTGCCCTGCGCACCATGGCGGGAAAGCACTGGCTGGTCGTAGTGATGGTGATGATGATGATGATGATGGTACTGCTGCCAATCCGTGTTCGCCACGAATGGACTTGAGGACCGCATCGGCCGCGTGCTTGCTCAGATGGCATGCCGATCCAGGGGTATCGCAGTCGCGCTTCTCCTTGGAGGAGGAAGAGGATACTGGGCGAGGAGCCACACTTCTCTTCTTGTAGCAGTTACCCCATCGTGCAAAGCACCACGGCCTTCTCTTGCGTTGGAAATTTGTAACATCGGCGGCGTCGATGGAGAACCGCTTTTCGAGGTCCAGGCCTTGGTAGTACTCTTGGGGATTCCTTGTCGTGCGGGCAGCTGCGTGTGCCAGCTCGTAAAATAATCTTTTGGTATTGCACGGCGCATCGGCCGAGAAACGGATCTCTGGACCGTCTGTTGAGCGTATAACCGCAGCGAAAGCGTCACTGGCTCTCTTCACTTTGGCGTACAGTCCGTCGGGGTGCCAGCACCCTGGAAACGGGGAAGGATCCGGCGTAGGGAAGGCATGGGCACCCCAGGATGCAAGGGTGACCAGCAGAAGAGGAGCGATGTGCATAACTTCTTTGTTCAAACTGAGATTGGAGTTGGGGAAGGCTGATTATATGCACAAGATAAAGAACAGTTGTACTGACGATCAGGCTCGTGGGCAGACAAACTGTCTGACGGAAAAAATAGAAAGAATGCCTCGCATGGACCTGTCGTCTTTATGAGCTTTGTGGAAGAATGCTGGTGAAGATGATCAACTAGTGGTCTTTGACACAAGCACGCACGCTGAATTCTCTCTATCTATCTTTTTTTCTCCCATAATGTCTACGGAGCTTTGATCGTCTATCGGGATTGCGCGGCTAGCAAGCACATACGGGCCCGTCATGGAGAGGTTATTGAGTCCAACTGTCAATAGAGCTTCGGTTTCATTGTCAAAATCAACCGTTGCCTCTCGGAAAAACTGGACTTGGTGTACTGAATGGCAAGTTTGATTTTCCAAGTTCATTATCTCGATATTTACTTTTGCCGAGAAAAGCTAGCAGAAAATGGCTCATTTCCTACGTCAGTGTACGATGTGGTGTTCCGAGTCAGGCGACACCATCTCTCGATCCATCATGTCAATGAGGGTCAATTTTGCTGGTGGTCTTTTTGTTACAGGCGAGACGTGGCGTCGCTGAATAAGGAGGGGTTGTTAAAAAAAAAACGTTAGAGAAAGGTTCAACTCTGCATAGCCGTACGCCCTGGTCCACGGTCCACGGACAGTTCGTTTTATTGTTTCTTTAACATCGTGCCTGGGAGAGAAAGCGCGCTCCGTAGAGAGCCGCCACGCATGCAGATGCGCGGGCTCGTGCGTTCAGCTGTCGAGGATTTCTGTAGATGGAAGACGGTTGCTGATCCGCAGCTGCCAACACCCTGAAGTTTGCCGCCTCAGACGTTTAGCCGGAACGCCATGCTTCAGTTGAGGAATCAAAGAAGCGAGGAACTGAGCCAACAAAAGGCTGAGCGCTAGTCAATTGACTGCTTGTACTGCATGCCAAGTGCGTGGCACTCATACGTGCGCTGCTGAGACACGTCTTGTTCGTATGGGGGAGGCTGTATATTGAAACCCTGAATAGGCAAGTGGGGCTGCAAACACGGAAACAATAACGTGGAGACTGGGGAATAAGTTGCCGAGCTGAGCACAGACATGAGGCTACGATGCCTGCACAACTCCCGGTTGCAAGACCTGCGCTCTTCGAAGCGAAGAGCTGGACACGTTGGTTGAATCGTCGGTGCTTGCACCAGCGGCGCTTACGTTCCGGGCTGAATCACTCCATGGGAAATAGTCGCGACCGTACGTACCGACAGCTGGGTACGAGTCAGAATCCACATCAGCTCCTTCCAACAGCAGCAGCGTTGGGCGAGGAAGGAGGATTCTGCAGCCACGGACACAAGAAACGCCTTTTACGCTCGTGCAGAGTCACCCGTCAAGGCAACAACATCCATCCATTTATCTATCAATGGCCCTCTAACCTGAAAAACCCCAAGTCTTGGAGATCGGCAGGGCAGACGGCTAAGAGTCTTCGCGCGCGCACAACCTTCAAGCCCCTGCCTTTGCCGATCATCAGCTGCGTCGTCAGTACAAACAGGCTTCCTTGATCGAAAGGCGTCCAATGAGGTGTGATTGGCACGCCGCCGCTCTATTGATGGGTGCCCGCCTCTGAAGACGGCCGCCCAGAGCGATCATTGGCAGGCCAGAGCAGAGCACCGGCGCATGCTGCTGCGCGGTTGATGGACAGCTGTGCGACCCTCCCATCCACCGCCCCCGAGTCTGACATGGCGCTCGGCCAACTCCTGGCGCGGCTGTGGGCAAATCCCGATGTAACATCTTCAGGGACAACAAGATCTCCATCTGAGAGCTTGCACAGATAAGTGTTTGGTGATGTCGGTGAAGAAAAAAAAAGAAGAAGGAGAATTGAACTATGGGCCTGTACACGGGCATTGGCGATGCATGACGTCAGTTACACGTAGCGGGCGACCGATCCCACGCCCTTCCTGCTTGTCTTCTTTTGCTCCTCGCCTCGTCTGTCGCCTGCTTTTGAAGCAGCTCCTCAATAAGGCGGTCCAGATTTCACCATTTTCCCCTCTTTCCACCCTTGCACTTTTCCATCGTCGACATCTACAACTTCCCATCATGCTCGCGCAAAGACTCCTGACCCGCCCACTGCGCGTGGGCGCACTCGCTCTCCGTCCCTACCACACCACGCCGCCCACGCGCCGCCCTTACAAAGACTCACAAGACCGAGAATCACTCAAACCAGAGACTAACGAGTACACACGCTCTGGGCGGGACACTGACGTCACCAAGGACGATCCCCATGCAGCCTTTGGCCAGGATGGCGCCAAATCGCCAGAGGCCGCAAAGGGCGATGATCCTCTGCAGGCGAGCCCCGCGAACCAGGAACTCAGCAAGCCCCAGGACAGCAAGGAGAGCGGCGGGGAACACACGTCCGGCGCAGGCAAGGAGATCCGGAAGGGAGGACGGAGCGGTGGCGGTGCGGCACCGAAAAAGGGCCACGCTGGGAAAACGCGTTAATTGGTGAGGGGAAGGAGGGAGACCAGGAAGAGCAAGGAGAGGTACAAGTATCGGAGAGAGATACATCGAAGAGAGAGGAGCGGCGCAGCAACAAAGCCAACGTCCATTTGCACGGGCGGAGAAAACAGAAGCGAGGCGGCAAGGGGAAAGGGGAAGCCCAAGGCGATGGCGGGCGATGACCTGTATTGACAAGGTCATGAATAGAGTGGCTGGAGCTGCCTGCGTGCGCGGAAGGCGAGTCTACGGTGGCGCGCGGCGTGCGAGTCCGGGCTTCGACATCGTCCGTCACCTCGGGCAGTACCATAGGTGCCGCATTCTGTGGGAGAGGCACGGGGCTCACAACATTTGAACACAAAATTGGCTGGCATTAGCCGAGCATGTACAGTAAATCGAGTTTCTTACGATGGCTTGTATTGAGGAGCAGCGAATCAGAACGAGTCGTTTTCTGGTAAAGCACCTGGCGTCTTCAAGCCATGGCTGTTAGACTTTATTGTGCGCGCGCCGCCCATTTGTCCATCGAAGCGATTGAAGCAGCACGCGCGGAGGCAACAGCGAGCAGCCCACCACCTGCATGTGGTCGAATGATAACGATCAAAAATACAGTGCCAAGGACCAAAATAAAAAAGTTTCCGGTTCTGTACTGGCTAGCTCTTTGTCCGTGGCGAGCGGACAATTACAGGGAGAAAAAGAGAGGGGTTCAAGGAAGAAAGAAAGCACGGTCCAGGCACGCACGTACCGAAGATAGCCGCGGTTCGTGCAGAGCAGATGCACGCTGGAGAGTGGCGGAATCGACCGTGTCGATCCTGAGCAGGCTCTTCAGGGTGCCGCCAAGACAAATCGCAAGTCATCAGCGTCGTCGTCCACATCCACTTCAGCTTGTCCGGCAAGTCGACCCGGTGGTCCGGGACTTGGGTTCCGGGAACAAAGGCCTTTGCGCGCCCATTGTATCTGACGAAACGCGATCTCCCTGGAGCGAGTGGCCAGCCAGCCAGCCAGCCAACCTCTGTGAAGAAGCGCCTCTCTACACGTTGACGCAAGTACCAGCGTCGGCTCAAGAGGCATGCACGTCATGGACAGCTTTACGAGTTATTCTCAAATATGATCCGCACATGGACGTCTTAATTGAACGTTTTGTTGAACACTATCATGTGATCTCGGTACGTAAATCATCGGCTTTAGTACGCCACCTGGGACGAGAGGCCGGCCAGCTCACGATCCCAACATCGATGCTGGCTGATGGAGAAGAACGTCTTGTCCAAGAAGTGCTTGGCACTCTTCCCCACGTGGATGACTTCCCTCAGGCTTGCGGGCTTAGCGTCGCGCAGCGTCACGACGCCGTAGCTTTCCGTCACATCGCTGCCTTGAGAAAGCTGTACGCCGTCGAGCTGGATGGCGTTCTTGACGAGATCCACCGCTTCGCCGGTGGCCGCAATCGTTTTGAGGTGGCCAAACGCCTCACGGATGTAGTGAGTTACGCGGCCCATCTTGACGAGCGTGGCGACAGACTCCTTGCCGCCGGGGAGGAAGATGGCGTCGAAGAGCGTGCTCCTCTGGCCCTCGAAGTGGTGGTCTGGCACGACGCCCTTGCCGGACGCCCTGTCCTCGTTGGCGGCGTAGATGGCAGAGCGTCGAGGACCCAGGACCACGGGAGTGGCCTGCGCCAGCTTCAGTGCGGCGACAATGGCAGCGAACGCAATGGGGTCGTAGCCGTCGGCGATCAGGATGGCCACTTTGCGAGTCGCTATCGTGGCCTGGGCCGGCATGAATTCCAGTTGACTCAGGCCCTTTGTTTTCTTGCCGTGGTTCGGTCGACTTGATGGAGGAGGGCTCGGCCCGCCGACCATTGTGGAAACAGACTTGGCGAGGTCCAGGTCGATGTCTGCGAGCCGTTTCGACATGCGCTCGTACACGATCGGGTCGTCGCAGTGATCCAGTTCAAAGGACAGAGCCGCCTTTATGTGGCTCTTTTCAATCTCGGACATTGAGTTGTAAAAGAGCTGCGCCTGGTTAAAGTGCTCCTTGAACTTGTGACTCTTCCCTCGAGTCTTGACTCCCTTGACCTGGGCAGGGTACTCGACGTAGCCCCCTTCCTTCTCAGTTGCGGCTGGCTGGACTTCGAATCGATTCGGCCAGTAGTTGATCTTGCCCTTAGCAATGGTATGTCGCATGCCGCCATCACGATTGAAGTTCATCACAGGGCAGACAGGCTTGTTGATGGGCAGCTCTTGCCAGTTGATTCCCAGTCTGCTGATCTGCGTGTCAAAGTAAGAAAAGTTGCGCCCCTGCAGTAAAGGATCATCTGAGAATCCAATGCCGGGCACGACGTGACTGGTGCAGAAGGCGACCTGCTCCGTCTCGGTAAAGTACTCGTCCACGTTGCGGTTCAATTCAAGCTCCCCAATGTATCGAATGGGTACCAGCTCCTCGGGCCATACTTTTGTTGCGTCGAGAATGTCAAACTCAAAGTCATCTTGCTTGCTCTCAGGGATGACTTGGATGCCGAACTTCCACTTGGGATACGCTCCACTTTCGATGGCCGTGTGAAGATCTTTCCGATGAAAATCGGGATCTTGACCTGCAATCTTCAGGGCCTCGTCCCAAACCAGGGAGTGGACCCCCAGCTCGGGTGTGAAGTGAAACTTGACAAAGTGTTGTTCCCCTTTGGCATTGATGAGAGTGAAGGTGTTGACGCCGAAGCCCTGCATCATTCTGAACGAACGTGGGATACCTCTGTCCGACATTGCCCACATGAACATGTGCGTCGCCTCGGAATGCGAGTAGGCAAAATCCCAGAAGTTGTTGTGGGCTGACTGCGCCTGCGGGATTTCGTTGTCCGGCTCCGGTTTGCCAGCGTGAATGAGATCGGGAAACTTCATGGCGTCTTGGATAAAGAAGACTGGAATGTTGTTGCCAACAATATCCCAGTTGCCCTCGTCGGTGTACATTTTGAGGGCAAACCCGCGGACATCTCTGACCGTGTCTGCAGACCCTCGGCTACCAAGCACAGTAGAGAAACGAAGGAACACCGGCGTCTCGCGGGATGTGTCTGTTAAAACGCCTGCGTGGGTGACATCCTCGGCAGACTCGAGCAAGCGAAAAGTGCCGAAAGCGCCAGCTCCTCGCGCGTGAACCACTCGCTCTGGGATCCTCTCATGGTCGAATCGATGGATCTATCAGAGATGTTAGCGACACGTCTGTCCGAACTTTGTCTCTCATTAGTCAGGGTTCATGGACCAACCTTCTCCCGACCAAAGGCATCCTCCAGTAGTGAGGGACCAATGCGGTCGTCGGTGCTCACACGAAGCCAATCATCTGTGTTGGACTGCCTCGTTCCAAAGTCTGCAGTGATTCTATCCTTTGCGGTTGGCTCGACCATCGTGGCACGGAGCTGTTCTGTCTTGGCACTTTTGGAAGCCATTGTATCGCTTTTGTTACTGGGTTCGAAATGCGCCAGATTTTATTGGATGACGCGGTCAGGGGATAAATTGGAAAGACTGCAGCCGTGCAACCCCATTATATACAGATGGTCAAGGATTGCCACAAAGACAAGCGGCCAAAATGAGGGGCATGAGACCTAACGTCATGACATCAACCATCGTCAACCCAGAGTCCCAACTATACCGGATCAAACAGACCGCGCGTGCGTTTCTCAGAATCGCGGGAACGGTTCATCTGCGCGGAGACCTTTCGTTTGAATGACGGTTACAAGTGCGCTATGTTGATGTAATGCTAGTGTGTAACGGCCGTCCTGTTACTGGCGGAGTGAATAGTCCGGAAGATCAGCGCTGATTGGACAGAGGGGCTCGGCACCGGCCCAGACGCATCGGACGATCTGAGGCGTCCCTCCACTTCTTGAACATGGACTTTCCCGATGGGCTGTCGGCGTCGTCATGGTAAACCTCGAATCTCGATGTGGCCTTCTGAACCGCAAAATGTTTGGTTTGCCTTTTCGGCTCGACTCCACTTTGAGTAAGCTTGGCACGCCTGTCAGCTGCGCCTAGGTGGCCATGGTGTTGGTGATGACGGGCAGCTGCATCGCACAGCTGCGTTCCACGGTGGCCCGTGTTCGAGCAACACATTAGACAGACTCTGCCCGCGTACATAGAAGACCAAGCTCCCATGCTTTCTCGGTAATCAGAAAATTGATATTCGTTGTCCGTTCCAAAGCCACCGACATGTCTGAGCAACCAGGAGCATTCCAAGTTTTGACCGCGCCAAAGAGCCATGAGCAGCCCGGGTAAGCGATGTCAACACCTCTCAAGGCAAGTTCATAGAATGCTGACAAGTACTGCGTGCAAGGTTCGAGCACAAATTGGATCCACCCAGCGAGGTCACCAAATTGGAAGGCAAAGACCAGCTGCACGAGTACAAAGCTGCTGGGAAATTGACTGGATCAAATGCTTTGATAACCGGCGGGGAGTACGAAATTCCTGTCGGCTCGCAGTAGCAGACAATCGTGCTGACGGCGGATGGCAGTTCTGGGATCGGACGGTCGGTCGCCGTCCTCTTTGCCCGCGAGGGAGCCAATGTCTCCATTGTCTACCTGCCCGAAGAACAGCAGGATGCCGAAGAGACCAAAAAGCTAGTGGAAAAAGAGGGTCGCGAGTGCATCTTGATTGCGGGGGACTTGATGGACAACGAGACTTGCAAATCGGCAGTGCAAAAGCACGTCGATAAGTTTGGCAAGCTTCACGTCCTCGTGAACAATGCATCTGGCCAGACACAGTGCGATAAGTTTGAGGAAATTAACCTCGAAGTCGTGGAAAGAACCTTTCGCTCCAACATCCTGCAGATGTTTGCGATGACCAAGTATGCGCTCGTTCACATGGAGCGCGGTGGCTCGTAAGTCTCTGTGCCTGCGCATTCTCCCCACACGCTGACGTGTCGTAAAGAATCATCAACACCACCTCCACTGTGGCGTTTCGTGGGACTGCTCACTTTGTCGACTACGCTGCCACAAAGGGCGCCATCACATCGTTCACGCAATCTCTGGCGAAGCAGCTAGTGAGTCGCGGCATCAGAGTGAATGCCGTTGCTCCCGGACCGGTCCACACGCCGATTCAGGCTGCTTCGCGGCCGCAGGAGCAGATGAATGAGTTCGGCAAAGGCACCCAGCTGGGCCGCCCGGGCCAGCCCAGCGAGATTGCACCAAGTTTTGTCTTTCTTGCATCGAAGGATGCCGAATTGTTTTACGGGCAGGTGCTGCATGCGTATCCGCTGGGCGATTGAGGGGCAAGGGGCTGTCGACGGGCCAGGGAGAAGGCAAAACTGTTTATCAAACGCCCGACTTCATCATCGGAATTCATGTAGCTGCGATGGCAAGTTGGCTGAATTTTGACGTCGGCTAGATGAAATGAGTGAGCCAAAATGCCACTGATGGAGCATCCTATCGCTGTCCAGCTATCGTGAATCTTTCCATGTGAAATGGCTTTATGACCAGGATTGCAATACTTGTGAGATTCGGATGTGAGATTCGGATGTGAGATTCGGAGTTCCTTGTGGGTGTGTGAAGTTCCGCAGTTTGTGAGTGCCCATCTCATCTGCATGCTTGCCCACGGTGTTGCGGGATAATCGCGGAGCGAGCAGGGCTACTGCTGAGTCAAGGTCACTGGATCACGTCTACGGATGGCTGCCTGCCGTTGCACGTCTACAGGCCACACCTCTCTGACGTGAATTCGAAGAGCAAGCTGCGAAAGCTATTCGTACCGACATTTCTTCGCTCATTACCGAATCTTTGATTGACACGTAGGGTTGACAACGTTGTCACCTCAATTGGTTCTGTCCATCGTCACTACTGCTCTGGAGAGGCCGGCCCGACCCCCCGCTCTCCCACTGGCTGAAACGTGAGTATCGCTGATGTCAGCTCGCTAACGAGCTGGTCGGCCCCGCGGGAGCAGCGGCTATGCCGCCCACACTCCGCACTGGTTGGAGAACACGGTCAATTGGAGACCGCCCCGGCAGAATCCCGATGTCGGCATGACGAGAAGGAAATCTGAGTAAGCCCTCAGCTGAGAACCCTTTGTGACACGGATGACTCGTCACGCTCGTAACAAGAATCCCTTTACTGCTGAGTGATCCGAGCCAGACTTCTCAGCAGAATCACCATCCCTGCGGCATTGTGCGACTGAGAATCGAGCTGGTAACACTTTTTTTCTCTTAGCTCTTCGACCTCCTGATCCCGCCATCACCCGCTTCTTCAAACCGCGTCCGCCTGCGTCAACGCCGCGAGAGTGACAACGAATCGCCGCAATGGGTGCATTTCCTCCGCCGCCGGTTAACACCATTGACTGGTCAAACGTCGGCTTCAAGATCCGTGAAGGTGAGTGCGCCCGAGGACCGGGTCCGAGCAGACCATGGCACAGTACTCTCGCACCGCTCAATGCAACAGACGGTCACCTTTCTTCCCAAGCGCAAACCAAAATATCTCTTCCCTGACGCTCGCGCTCGTGCTCCTGCTGCCGTGTCTTGGCTGTGAACCTGTTGCGGCAGCGTGCTTACTGATCATATGTCCTCGTACAGTCAACGGCCACATCGAGTCAACATACTCCAAAACGACGGGAACATGGTCGCCTCTTCGCTTTGTGGCCGACCCTTTTATGCGGATCCATGGCATGGCGCCCGCCCTTAATTACGGGCAGCAAGCCTACGAAGGCCTGAAGGCATTCCGCAAGCCCGGCGACGCCAGCATTACGATTTTCCGACCCGAACGAAATGCGGTGCGCCTGCAGCACTCGGCCGAAGTTGTCTCGATGCCCGAGGTCCCTGTCGAGCTGTTTCTGCAGGCGTGTCGCGCGGCCGTGGCTCTCAACGCAGGGTTTGTGCCTCCCCACGAGACGGGCGCGGCGCTGTACATACGACCTCAGCTGTACGGATCGAGCGCCCAGCTGGGACTGGACCCCCCCGAGGAGTACACGTTCTGCGTCTTCGTCATTCCCACGGGCGTGTACCATGGCACGCATCCCGTCAAGGCTCTCATCCTGGACGACTTTGACCGGACTGCTCCGAACGGCACGGGCCACGCCAAAGTGGGCGGTAACTACGCTCCCGTGCTCAAATGGAGCGGCAAGGCCAAGCAGGAAGGCTACGGGATCACGCTGCACCTCGACAGCGCCAGACACGAGGAGATTGACGAGTTCAGCACATCGGGCTTCATCGGGGTGCTGGCGACGCGCGACAACAGCGACGACGTGACCATTGTGGTGCCGGACTCAAAGTGCGTCATTGAGAGCGTCACCAGCGACAGCGTGCAGCACATTGCGCGCAGCTGGGGGTGGAAGGTGGACCGGCGAAGCATCAAGTACGCCGAGCTGCCGTCCTTTAGCGAGGTGTTTGCGGCCGGCACCGCCGCGGCGCTGGTGCCCATCCGAAGCATCACCCGCAACAAGAAGGCCGAGACGCCGTCGTTGCCCGCGGGCCCGCGTGTGAGCTCGACGCCAACGGCAGACGTCGTCACGTACATGTCCGACGAGCAGGACGAGGCTGGACCCATCTGCATCAAGCTGCTCTCGCATCTGAAGGCTATACAGCTGGGCAAGGTCCAGGACGAGTTTGGCTGGCGGTGCGACGTCCGCGAGGAAGATCTGGAGGTGCAGGGGGCTTCGCAGGACAAGCACAATGGCACGGCCACGCCCAAGACGGTCGATCAGATGGATTAAACCATCCAAGCCAACCCAAGTCAACCCAACCCCCCGGCCCGCGCGTGGCGTGATGTTTTCCCCCACAATCGACGTGTATGATGCGCGGGACTAAAAAAGAAAAAGTATCGTTTTATTTATTGACTGATTTCATGCGTTCCTGGAGAATAGCGAGAAAGGTAGGGGGAGGATGAGACGGTCATGTTGTATGTACGGTGCGGTACGGAGACAATTGGCCCCAGTCTGCGTCGTGGGGCGGCTTATGCAGA
Source organism: Aschersonia sp. MBC 508 (assembly GCA_030780645.1). Classification (NCBI taxonomy): domain Eukaryota; kingdom Fungi; phylum Ascomycota; class Sordariomycetes; order Hypocreales; family Clavicipitaceae; genus Aschersonia; species Aschersonia sp. MBC 508. Next base: position 3,388 of record JAPFUF010001511.1, on the reverse strand, counting down.
TGCTGCCGCATGCAGGTTGCATGACTTGAGACAACGGCGGCCGTGTCGTCGGGTACAGCCGAGGCCGTCCCAGGGCTGAAAAGGTCAGGCGTCACAGAGTGGTGGCGGGGGGAAAGCAACGTCGTTCAACCTGGTTGTGTCGATATGAAAAGCTATGTACAATGAAAGAAGCGTTGACTATCAGTGCCTTGACATGTGGCGTCATTTACTCATGGGCCATTTTGGCGTGCAGTTATTCTGATTTTCCCCCCCTCTGGGTACCTTGATCTTCTGTGATATGTTCCTCCTCTTCACTTCACTCCATTACAGTACACCATTATATACACGACGTTTGCATGAAATGCCAAGATATGTACCTATGCAGGCTATGCAGGGGGTTTGGTTGGATTGGGCTGGTGGTTTTGTGATGTGGTGTTGTGGGTAGTAGTAGTGGTGGGTTGGGTTTTGGGGGGGTTAGAAAGGGTTGTGCCCGCGTCGTCGTCGTCGTTGTTCAAAAGAGCTTATACTTGTCAATAGCGGCGGCGAAGGCGTCGTCGATGGGCTTGATGAGGCCCTCGGCGACGGGTTTCAGGTCCTGGGGGACCTTGCTGACGACGGTGGCGCTAAAGTCCTCGGTGGCGCCCTTTTCGAGCTCGAGGTTGAGCAGGACGATGGGCGAGAGGATGATGAGCCGGTCAAACTTGGGCTTGGTGTCGACGATGGTCTGGAGGGTGCTGACGACGGTCCTGGAGAGCTCGTCGGTGGCGCTGGCGACGGCGAGCGACTCCTCGAGCGTGAGGACGCCCGAGGCCTCGGCGTCGCGCGTCGCCCGCTTGAGCGTCGTGAGCAGCTCCGTCGACTTGAAGGTGATGGGGAGCGCGCCCAGCAGGTCGCCGCGCCAGTTGCTCACGGCCGCGCCCAGGTCCGTCGTCTTGGCCTGGATCGTGGCCAGCGCGTCGGTGATGGTCTTGCCGTCGGCGAGCACCGCCGTGGCGGACGACAGGGCGGCCATGATGCCGAAGAGACGTGGGAGTTGCATGGCGAAGGGAAGGGGCGGGGGCGGCGGGGGGTAGTAGACTCCAAAAAATACAGAGGGATTTCCTTTGAGGAAATAGTGGAGATGGCAAATCTATAGATGAAGGGGTTTTTTTTTTTTTCCCTTTGTTTCGTGGCTGTCGATCCTGGGATTGATGAGGGCAATCTATAAGAGACGAATGTGGCTATCTTGTCCAAAAAAACTTTGAAAAATGGGATGATGGCTCGGGGAGGGATGAACAGACAAGGGAATGGGAAAGAGGGGGGAAGCTTTATATGGTTCTGATGGCCTTTGCCAATCCCCCCCATGTCTTCTCTAGTTATTTTCTTTTCTCTCTTGGAAACACTCGACAGGATGATGGCGCCACCCCGATGGCCGAGGAAATCTAATCTGGCTTGGCTTTGGACGAAAACACGCCTGGCGATACGACACTGGTGATGAGAGGACGGCGAAGCTGGCTGCCTGTTTTGCGACAACTCTTCGTATAGTCGAGGTTGGGGCACTTACATCCACCCACACACACATGCTTTTACAAATACGGCAAGGGTAACCCAGGGCCTGCCTGGTTCGGCGGAAAAGATTTGGGGCCCACCGGCTTTAATTCCCTTTCGACGTTGCATCTCATCGGGGGGGAGGGCTTGGCATGGGCTCGGTTCTTCTGGTCAACTCGACCTACAGAAAAAAAAGCGTGCCAAGATGGCACGCGAGAGCTTGCTTCATCGAACGGGGAATTGCGCGCGAGACAAGCGTGCTTCTCCATCGATAGCTCCGGGCACCAAAGCCCCCCTCTTCTTTTCCTTCACCAACCTCTTTTAAGCAAGAAAATAAGATTTTGCCCAACCCGAGAAACAAGTTACCAATCGCTGCTGCTGCCGGAGAGCGTGCGCGTGTGGTGTGGACCGGGCCTTGATTTCTTCTTCTGCTTCTAGTCCTTCTTCGCATGCTTTACTCAAAACGCACAAGCCGGGCGGGGGGGGGGGGGTCCATTTCCGTCGGGAGGAGGAGGAGGAGGAAAGTGGTGGCGGCAGCAGCACATGAGCGGCTAGATCCTCGCCACGCTATAACAGACTGGCGGCCGACTACAGCCCTCCCTTTCCTCGTGTGTGAGGGTAAGGTGAGCCCAGAAAGTGTGCCTGTTATTATTTCCTGGGAGGTTTTTAACATCAGCACGGGTGAGAGGGCGCTGGTGCCATCTTGACGTGTTTCTGCACCAAACGAGGCTGACTGTAACCAGCGTCCGGGCCTGACGACGGTGGTGCGACCCTGCATCGGCCTGTACCTGCACCTGCACCTGCGCCTGCACATGCACATGCGCTGATGAGAGGAAAGTGCGCCGAATCTGCAGGGGCCCGATCCCCGGCCCGCACGTGGACAAAAGTTCAATACGGCGGACGCAGAACAGGTTCCTCGGTCATCGCGGGCATTGAGGCTAAACAAGACTTGGGACAGGGCCTTGCTTGCTCGGGCTGTCCCCCCCTTCATCAGCTGGCTCTCTCTCTCTCTCGCCCGCCAAGCGGCGCAGGGGTTCGATCGATACCCCGGATCGCGTCTTCCCCACACGCTAGAGGCGAAATAACTAAGGGAGGGTGGTGGCTTCTGTCAGGCATGGGAATAACGGTCGCAACCCTTCTACTGGAAATGTGCAGGAGGGGCCGGCCGAAGAGGGATGGGGGCGCCGGTCGCGCGAACGCTGCGGGAATGCATCGCTACGAGCAGGCGGGTGCTGGATCAGTAACAGGCGGGGTGCCAAGGCTCTCCCATCGCGGGGCTCCCTCTGCAGTACACCACTGTACATTCTCCCTCCCAGCACGCATGCCTTACGTAACAGCAGCCGGCAGCGGCAGGGCGCGAGGCTTTGATGAACGGCAAACATTCTATTGCGGAAAGCCGTGCGTTTTCTGGCCAGACGGCTCAGTAGGCTTCGGACATGAGGAGTTCCCAAGTAATTAACGGCTTGGCGCAACGCGAACACGGCCCTCGCCAGGATCCATGGTTCAGGGCATGCACGCAGGCCCGAAGAGAGCGCCGTGTCGCCTGATGGGACTGGACGTTTTTGTCACTCTGGATTCCCTCTTTTTGCGCAGGCCGCATCGTCCCAATCGAGGAAGCGACCGGTCATATATATGCTACGGACGTGTTCGTCCGACAGTCGCTTTTCTCCGTGGCCTTTTGGCACCCTGTCTTACCTGGGTACCTAGGCAGGTTTATCAATGGCGATCGGAGGACAACACGACGAAGAAGCGGGTTGGCAAGGGGGGAAAGAAGCCGTCTTGGGTTTTCTCCCCCGGCTTGCTCTTGGTCAAGCACTGCACCTCATCTCGTCAATTACATGGATGCCCGCCCATCCGCCTTGCTCCCCCTCCCTCTTCCCCC
>JAPFUF010001509.1:0-10857 GCA_030780645.1 Aschersonia sp. MBC 508 | reverse complement strand
CCCCCCCCCCCCCCCCCCCCCCCCCCCCCCCCCCCCCCCCCCCCAAAGAAGGCAATCTTGTCGAGCTCGTACTGCTGGATCCATGACATCTTGGATTCGTACCTCTGCTGCTGGGTCCCGCGGTGTTCATGATTCAGTTCCGTGCTGCTCTCGATCGATGCAGACTGCTTCGCCTCCTCCTACCCTTGTCCGCAGAGGCTTCTCTACGTTCACTGCCTGTCCCGTGTACGGCTCTACCCCGTGGTGTGGCCTGACCGGGTCTGCGAGACTTGGACGGCCTCGAGACTCTCAAGTCAATTTGCAGCTGATTGTCTGTCTGACTAGGGATCGCCATTGTTCACAGAGTGCTTGGCAACAACAACAATTCGACGACGCGGCCGCCCACTCCAACATGTCTGATTGATGGGAGCTGTCGAGAAGAACCGTGACTCCAATCTCCCCGCGGGCCAGAGACTCGAGTCAAAGGGTTGTGCCGCAACCAAGCCTCTCGGCGCGGGCTTTGGGCTTCAATGTCCATATACTCATTTGATTTTACACCATGTATGGAGTGGCCGTTCCAGGGCATACTTTGCCAAAAGACGCAGGTTGGTTGGACAGAGGTGAGGCATGACTTTCAGAACTTGATGGCCAGATCAGACACAACGGCTTCTTGCGCATTCTGCCCAGCTGACTCTAGTTCAGAGGCACATCTCAAGAAACCCTTGCCGTCTGCCAGCCCGCGGGAGCATCCGGGCCCGTGCGGGCAGGGACGTCCCTCAGAGCGATTACCTGTCACCATGATTCTGCCACCTCGTACGGCATCCGAGCGCATCATGGCAGTGCAAGATGGTCCTGCTGAGCCCTGTGGGGTGGTCCCGATCATGCGTGCTGAACATATCTAGATGGAAGGCCGTTCCGCGGGACCGTGTTCTCGACACCGACACGCGGGAAGCAAAGACGATGGGCTACGCACTGCACGCTAGTCATGGTAGATGGTGGTCTTCACTGGCGCCAGAATACGACATAAGTCTCGGGACATTCTATCGAGGTCCCCGCGCGCAGATGAGCAAAGATGCTGTCCGACCGACGACTCGTGAGCGCCGGACACTTGCTTGGCGAAATTGCATCGAGTTCGACCGCGCGATGCAACGTCCCATCTGGGGAGAGCTCAGCCAGAAACCGGCTTCCATGGCATGGCACCATGTTTTCATCTTCCAAGATCAGGCTACGGGCGGCATAATCCGCAGCTCAATGAAAATGCATGAACTTGCGGCAAATTGCTCCTGTGCGTGACGGGACCGAACCTTGCCTAACAGGGAGAGGCAGAGTGAGTGACTGAGTGAGTGAGATGAAGACACCAAACCGTCTTGGCCTCGACGCCTCGACGGGTCTCCCCCTCCCCAACGACACGTAATCCACCGCTCACTATACGATGGAATGCGTCGTATGGCAAGAGACGGCGTGAAGTGAGAATTCACACGACCGTGACGTCTCACACGACGGGATCATGACTGGGCAGACGGGCGTGGGCACCAGAGGCCGAGCCCGAAAGTCCAAAGAGATCTCGACTATATAAACCTCCAGCACCGTCCACCATGCATCCAGCAGAACTTGTATCAACCACCATCAACACACCAGTTCTTTCTCGCTCTTTCGCCTCCATCTCAACCAGAAAAAACTTCAATCTCTCTCACACCACAGGCCTTTCTACAGAACCCACCGACTCACCACCATGAAGTGCGCACTCGCCCTCTCCGCCCTGGCCGCCCTGGCCAGCGCCGTGCCTCAGCAGCAACCCTCGGCCACGGCCGCCGTCAAGAAGCTGCCCTGGTACGAAAGCACCGGCGAGATCTGCGCCGGCTTCGACGAGCAGTGCATGGGCACCGACTCGTTCTGCGACTTCACGGAGGAGCACAAGAAGTTCGCCGACCGCCGCGCGTGCCTCGCGGCGCACGAGCGCCCCGTCTACAAGGAGCCCCAGGCCGACCGCACGCCCGAGGAGCAGGCGGCGCGCGACGGCAATCAGGCGGCCGTGGAGACGAAGGTCAAGGAGCTGTGCCGGAACCTGCGCTGGGGCTGGGGCTGCGGCAACCCGGGCCCGAACTGCGTGTACAAGGAGAAGAACCTGGGCAAGGAGACGGACGTGCAGAAGCGCGTCGACGCGGTCGAGGTCTGCCTGAGGGAGGCCTTCGGCGCCGACGCCTTTTAGACACGGCGGGGCCGACCGGCCGTTTAGGAAAGCACGTTCAGGACGAGGGGTGGGCAGCCGTCAAGCCAAGTCATCTGCCTAGCTTCGTCAGGGCAATTGTGTCGCGATTCGGTGGACAGTGTGTTGTTTAGGGACCATCTTCATAGACAAGCAATACACAGCCGCTTTCTGGCCTGTGCCTGAATTTGTTCTCTCGCTCGCCGGGCAGCACGCGATGTAGCCCGTGCCCGCGGTCGCTCGTGTCAATGTGAATCCGGCTGCTCGTCCCGGCAGCGCGGCCCGAGGCAAAACGCGGGGCGCGCCGATGTGCCTCCGGCAGCCCTACCGGGGGTCGCCTGCGGCGGGCCAGCCTCGCTGCGCTCGAGTCATAGCTGGTGCAACAATGCCCCGGCCAGCATCATGGGTATTTATCATGCGTCTGCGGTGTTTCGAGCGCAGCGAGGCCGGCCCGCCGCAGGCGACCCCCGGTAGGACCGCCGGAGGCGAATACGCAGCGTACAATGAACACTTACACGACAACACCCGGTCTGCATTGTACCGTAGCGAGCTTGCGAGGCCAGCCCGCGGCAGGCGACCCCCGGTAGGACCGCCGAAGGCGAATACGCAGCCGCCGGAGGCATCCCCAGCGCGGCAGGCGGGTTGGCGTCGCGCGCTCGAAGGGGCCACTGGCGCATGTAGGTAAAGCAGGTAGTCCCTGGCAGCAGCGCCCGGCTCTCGGGCGACTTCCGCGGCGGCGCGCCATGGGGAACGAAAAGGGCATTGTCCGAACGGCTGACAATGACCGGTGCAGCCGGGCCCGGTCCGCTAGCGCGCGCAAGTGACGGGGGACCGGCTGTGCTGATGGTCATCAGGTCGAGTCCGATTGGCCCCATCCCACGGGGCCCCTCCTCCCCCCTTCCCTTTTCTTCCCTGGCTCCGTCCTCCGACGCTGCTTACCGTCAGCTCAGAATCAATCAGGGGGCGCAGGCAGGCAGGCAGGCAGGCAGGCAGCGCGGCCACGCGTCGGATGTTTCGGTTTCCTTCGTGCCTGGGAGGGCAGCACGAGGCGACGACGATGATGAGCAAACGAGCATGAACTGCCGCTGGCAGACAAACACGTGGCAGGCGACGGGAGGGGAGGGGGGAAGGGAGGGCAGTGGAATGCGCTGCAACGGCGGTCGGTAACTTCACTGCGTGGGCAGGCAATGCATCTCCGACTCCCTTTCGTGTTGCCTGGAGCAGGTAGAGGCGGCGGCGGCAAGTCAGTCGGGGTGGTGAGTCCGGAAAACCACCAACGTGCCATTGCGTGGCAGGTAGCCTGCAGCCCTCCCTGGTCGTGTCGTCAGCAATTCGATCGCTGCCTGGCGGCGCGCCAAGCCCCCGGACGTGCGTGATGACGGCTGCTGCCCTTGTTTTGTTTTTTTGACAGCAGCCGCAGCTTTCCAAATCCTTTGCCCTTGCCTGAGGTGGACGGCGCGCTGCCGACTCGGTAAAAAAAGAGCATCTCGCCTTAAAAGCCCACGTTTGCTCCGGCCGCGGATGGCACTCTCGCGGAGTCGGCACGTCCCAGCGTTACCATCACCACCACCACCGCCGCCGCCATGGCAGAGCGAAAGACGAGCTCGGAGCCGGAGCCCGACCAAGACAAGCGGCGCCCCGAGCGAACCGCCACCTTTAGTGATTACCTGGTCTGTGGTCTGCCAATCGTCGGGGGCGTGTGCAGGAAACCACTACAAGAGCTGACTGACTGACTGACGCGCGCAGAGGGTCTTTTCGTATGCCTCGAGATGGGACTTCCTTGCCTGTGCGGCCGGCTTCGTGGCCTCCATCGGCGCGGGCATCACGCTGCCCTTGATGAATGTCATTTTCGGTCCGTCTGGCCGCCGCCGCCGCCGCAGCAGCTTCCCCCCGACTCACTGAGTGAGTGAGTGACTGTCTGGCTGACTTGGGGTGAGCTCTGACTTGCCGTCCCGGCAGGCAAGTTTGTCGGCAACTTTAGTGATTTTGCCAAAGATGCCGCCGCCGGCCAGGGCCTGGACAAGGACGCCTTCAGGCGCACGCTGAACCAGCTGTCGTAAGGCCGGTCCCGACAAACATGTTTGCGTCTGCGGGCGAATGCTGATCGACGCCTGCTTGCTTCGTAGCCTGTACACGTTTGCACTGTTCATCGGCCGCCTGGGCCTCAACTACATCAACAAGGTGTGCGTTCGAGTTTCCCCCCCCTCCGTTTGGGAGTTGACGGCTGACACCGGGCATGTCGTTTGCCCCGAAGCTATGTTTCCGCATGCTGGGCATCCGGTTGTCGTCCGCCATCCGGCTGCACTACCTCCGCGCGCTCTTTGCCCAGAACGTCCACGTCCTCGACTCCATGCCGCCGGGGTCCGCGACCATCACCATCACGAGCACGAGCAACACCCTGCAGCTGGGCGTGTCGGAGAAGCTGGGCGTGTTTGTCGAGTACACGTCCACCATGATCGCCGCCATCGTGGTCGCCTTCACGTACAACTGGTCGTTGACGCTGGTGACGTCCTCGGCCCTGCTCTTCATTGCCCTGACCGTGGCCCTGATCATGCCCTTCATCATCAAGGGCCACGAGAGGATGACCGAGGTCTGCTGCCCTGATCCACATCACCGCGAGACGGGGGCCGAACTGACTAGACCGCCCGAGATAGGCCGAGTCCAAGGCGGCGGCTGTGGCGAGCGAAGCCATGGCCAGCATCCGCATGGTCATGGCGTGCGGCGCCGAGTCGCGCATCGCCGGCAAGTACGCCGTCTTTGTGGAAGAGACGAAGCGGCATGCGCAGTTCATGTCGCCCCTGCTTGCCTCGCAGTTTGGCCTCGTGGTATGCTCCCCGAGTCTGTGAACAAGCACCAACGGCAAGCCACTAAAACACAGGGGGGGAGTAGTTCTTTGGCGCGTACGGCGCGTTCGCGCTCGCCTTCTGGTACGGCATCAAGTCCTACGTCGAGCGGTCCGTCGGCGACATCGGGACCATTGCAATGTAGGACTCCCAGATGCAGGAACTAATCTTCTGCCGGGTCAACTTTCCCGTGCTGACGCCGTCACGCAGCGTGCTGTTCTCGGTGATGCTGGTGGCCTTTTCCATCGAGCGGACCTCGACGCCCCTGCTGGCCGTGAGCAAAGCGACCGTCGCCGCGTGCCAGTTCTTCATCGTCATCGACGCGCCGGCGCCTCCCACCGGCCACCTCAAAGACCCGGACGTGTCGGCCACCGAGGACATTGTCCTGGAAAACGTCACGTTTGCGTACCCCGGACGCCCGCACGTCAAGATCCTCGACGACTTGGCGCTGCGCATCGAAGCCGGCAAGATCACCGCCATCGTCGGCCCCTCGGGCTCGGGGAAGAGCACCATCGTGGGCCTCGTCGAGCGCTGGTACAGCCTGCAGGCGCAACACGTTGTCGCCAGGGCTGTGGAGAAGAAGAAGAGCAAGAAGCAGCCGGGAGAGGAAGACGAGGCTGCCCAGCAGGAAACCGCTGCCGCTACCGCCGCCGTCGTCGCCACGGAAGAGACCGGGGCAGAGCAGTCGGGCCCGCCCGTTGAGCTCGCCGGCACCATTTCCACGGGCGGGCACGCTCTCGACGACATCAATCTGCGCTGGTGGCGGTCGCAGATCGGCCTCGTGCAGCAGGAGCCTTTCCTCTTCAACGACTCCATCTACGCCAACGTGGCCAACGGGCTCGTCGGCTCGCAGTGGGAGCACGAGCCCGCCGAGGCCAAGCGAGAGCTCGTCAAGGAAGCGTGCCGAGAGGCATTCGCCCACGAGTTCATCGACAAACTTCCCAACGTAAGTCGTGTGTCCTGCCCCCTGCTCCGTACTCCTCTCGGTCGTCTTCTTTATCTGACGCCGTGCCCCAACCCAAAAAAAGGGCTACGATACCATCGTGGGAGACGGCGGAGCCAAGCTGTCCGGTGGGCAGCGCCAGCGCGTTGCCATTGCGCGCGCGATTGTGCGCAGGCCCAAGATCCTCATACTCGACGAAGCTACGAGCGCCATCGACGTCCGGGGCGAGAGGATCGTGCAGGCGGCGCTCGACCGCGCCGCCCGGAACCGCACCACCATCACCATCGCCCACCGCCTCTCCACCATCAAGAAGGCAGACCGCATCGTCGTCCTGAAAAGGGGCAGGGTGGTCGAGACGGGCACGCACGAGAGCCTCATGGCGCTCGACGGCGGCACCTATGCGGCCCTCGTCCACGCGCAGGCTTTGTCCCTGGGAAACGACAGCGACGACGACGACGACGTCGATGATGCCGCTGCCGTTGCCGCCGCCGCGGCCGATAATGACGTTATTGAGAATGTCGACGCAGTGGCAGCAGTGGTTGATGCCCAGGCGGCCACCAGCAAGGTACCCGGGACAGGAAAGCACAGTGCCGGTGCTGCTGCCGTGGCCGTCTCCCCCATCCGGTCCACGCCCTCTACGAGCAGCGACGACGAACGCCACCGCCACATCCGCCAGGGCCACCACGATAGTGATGGTGAAGAGGCCAAAGAGGCAGCAGCAGCAGCAGAAAAGCAGCGGAACCTGCTCACCAGCTTCGGGCGGCTCTTTTACGAGTCCCGGAAGCACTGGCACCTCATGGGGCTGACCGTCTTCTTCGCAGCGTGCGCGGGGGCGGCCATCCCGCTGCAGGCGTACCTGTTCGCCAGCGTCATCGTGATATTCCAGTATCAGTCGGACCCGGGGCGGCTGCAGTCCGAGGGCAACTTCTGGTCGCTCATGTGGTTTGTGCTCGCGCTGGGGACGGGGCTGGCCTACTTCGGGTGCTTCCTGTCGGCGACGCGGCTGGCGACGGTGATCCGGGCCAAGTACCAGGCCGCGTACTTCTCGGCGCTGCTGTCGCAGCCGGCGGGCTACTTTGACGACGAGGCCAACGCGCAGGGCTCGCTGACGGCGCGGGCGGCGGGGGACCCGAAGCTGCTCGAGGAGCTCATGGGGGCCAACATGGCGAGCGTGTACACGGCGCTGTTCGGGCTGGCGGGCGCGGTGGCGATCGCGTTCGCGTACGGGTGGAAGCTGGCGCTGGTGGCGGGCTGCGTGGTGATGCCGGTGCTGGTCGGGTCGTCGTACTGGCGCGCGCGGTACGAGATGCAGTTCGAGGCCATGAACGCGGCCGTGTTTGCCGAGAGCTCCAGGTTCGCGGCCGAGGCCATCGGCGCCTTCCGCACCGTCACCGCCCTCACGCTCGAGGAGGCCGTCTGCCGCCGCTTCGAGGCCCTGTGCCGCGGCCACGTGCGGGCGGCCCTGGGCAGGGCGCGCTGGGTCAGCCTGCTGTTCGCCTTTTCCGACAGCGCCTCGGTGGCCTGCCAGGCCCTCGTCTTTTATTACGGCGGCCGCCTCCTGCTCGACGGCGAGTACGGCCTCATGAGCTTCTTCGTCTGCCTCATGGCCGCGATCCAGGCCGGCGAGAACGCCGGCCAGGCCCTCAGCTTCGGCCCCAACGCCGCCCAGGTCACCGCCGCCTCCAACCGCATCCTCGCCGCCCGCGCGTCGTCGTCGTCGTCGTCGCGCCTCCTACGCGACGACGACCACGACCACGACGACCACGACCAGGATCAGGAGGGCACCATCATCTTCCCGCACGCCGACGGCGGCGTCAGGATCGAGCTGCAGGACGTGCACTTTCGCTACCCGACCCGCGAGACGCCCGTCTTCCGGGGCCTCGCCCTGACCATTGAAAAGGGCCAGTTTGCCGCCCTGGTCGGCGCCTCGGGCTGCGGCAAGACGAGCATCGTCTCGCTGTTGGAGAGGTATTGCCTGCCTGCTTGCCTGCCTGCCTGCCTGCCTGCCTGCCTGCGTTGTGCGCAACTTTTTTTTTTTCCCTGGGCTACCGTGTGTTTCCAAATTCTGACCCCTGTCTGTCCGCAGATTCTACGACGTCCAACGAGGCCGCATTCTGTGCAACGGCAAGGACATCACCCACGTCAACGTATATGCCTACAGACGCCATCTGTCTCTGGTCGCCCAGGAAGCGACGCTTTTCCAAGGTATGAATCCATGACGGACGAAACCGGTGCTTGCTTTTTTTTTCCCCAGCAGCGCGTCTTTTTCTCCGTTGTTGTGTCGCCCACACTGCCATGCCAGTCTTTGTGTTGCTGCTTCCCCCCCCTTTTCCCGTTTCCTCCTCCCTTCCTCTTCTTCTATCCCAGATGGCCGGCTGCCCCTTTTCTTCTGCTCAAGTCGCAAATGGTCTTTGTTTCCCCTTCTTCTCCTAATCTGCGTAGATTTCGCTTCTATTCCAGATGGCCGCCCCCCCCTTTTCTTCTGCTTAAGTCACAAATAGTCCCTTTTTTTTTATTCCTTCTTCTCCTAATCTACGTGGATTTCGCATTTCTCTTCCCGGCATCTCTCGATTTCGCCAAGCCCGCTCTTTCTTTCCTGCTCACTCCGCGCCGCCCTGTCATATCTGCTTTCTTTCCTACTCACTCCGGGCCACCCTGTTTGTTACATCTGCAAAAAAAACTCACCACATTCTGACCATTGCTCACCACCACCATCAAAAGGAACCCTGCGCGAAAACATCCTCCTCGGCGTCGACGACACCACCGTCACCGACGCCCAGCTCCACCAGGCCTGCCGAGACGCCTCCATCCACGACTTCATCGTCTCCCTGCCCGAGGGCTACAACACCGACATTGGCTCCCGCGGCGTCACCCTCTCGGGCGGCCAGAAGCAGCGCGTGGCCATTGCCCGCGCCCTCATCCGCCAGCCCGACATGCTGCTCCTCGACGAGGCCACCAGCTCGCTCGACTCGGAGAGCGAGAGGCTCGTCCAGGCCGCCTTTGAGCGCGCCGGCAGGGGCCGCACCATGGTCGTCGTCGCCCATCGCCTGGCCACGGTGCAAAAGGCCGACGTCATTTTTGTGCTGGGCGAGGGCGGCAAGCTGCTCGAGCAGGGCAGCCACGTCGACTTGTTGAGGAGGAAGGGGCCGTATTGGCAGATGGTGAGTTTTTCTTGTTTCTTTCTTATTCCTTCGTCCTCCGTACCTTTTTCTCTCCCGATTTTCTTCTTCTTCTTGTTTCTTTCTTATTCCTTCGTTCTTGGTATCTTTTTTCCTCCCGATTTGTTTCTTTTCTTAATCTTCTCATTCGTTCTTCTGTTGCTGGTCATGCACCCGTCTGGCTCGGAGATGGTGGAATGACGATGCGTCTGTTGCTGACTGTGAGACGGCAGTGCCAAAGCCAGGCTTTGGACCGATGAGGGACAGTGGCAGGTGGGTTGGGCTGTGTCAGCCATGGCACGGACGTATTTGCACGTCCTTGGAAGGTGGGCAACAAGCGCGACGAGTTCAGAACCCCGCGCGCGCTCTCTCTTCGTGTAAATTTTCTCTCCAACGAGAATCTCTCTCCTCGGATGAATCATTTCTTGTATAGACCTCTCTCCTGACATGCGGCTCTCTTTCTTGTACAGACCTCTTTTCTCACATGGATCTGATTTTCTTGTACAGACCTCTTCTCCTCACTGAAATTGCCTCTGCATATTTCTCCTCTCATATAGACTCCTCGCCGCATACGGAGCATCACCCCTCAAACAGACCCCCTCTTCTCCCAAACGAGCCACTTCTTGTACAGACCCTTCGCCTCACATGTGCTATTATATAGATCCTCTCTCGTCACTTGAATAAGACGCCAAAACGCACAGAATCTACAGAGTCTTCTACCCAAAGCAAGAAAAAAAAAGGCGTAAAATCTGAGCCATTAAATGTTTCACCCGGTTCCGCCTACTGTGTCTCTCCTGTCTCGGCCTGCCAGAACTCGTCCAGCGCCGCCATGATGCTGTCCGGGTGCGTCATGACAAAGTCGTGACTCCCCGACACCACCCTCCAAAAGACATGCTCCCGGCCGCCGGCCAGCGGCAGGCCCTGCTGCTCGTAGTCCTTCTCGCTGATGAGCTCGTCCGTCTCGGCAAAGATGACGGCCGTCGTGCCGGGCGCGCGCCGGGCGAGCCCCCTCCACTGGTGGTGCTGGTTCGTCAGGGGCGCGTGGCGGATGCACGACATGAAGGCGGCCACGAAGCCGTCGTGGTGCAGCACCATCCAGCGCACGTAGTCGAGCACCCTCTTTTCGAGGGGCAACGTCGTCGTCGTCGTCGTCGTCCCATCGCTGCTGCCGCTGCTGCTGCTGCTGACGACCTCGGCGTCCAGCACTTCGGCGGCCTTGGTCTTGGGTATCTTTGTTTTTGCCGCGGCTGCTGCTTTGCTCGCAATCGGCCGCTGCAGCCGGCGCGCCGTCATGGCCGCCACCAGCCGCTCCGGCACCACGCCGCTCGAGAAGACGAAGCGGCTCACGGGCCCAAAGGCCGCGGCGTCGATGAGGCCCGCCGGCGCCAGCAGCACCAGCGACGTGACGCGGTGCGGGAACGCGTTGGCAAAGGGCACCGCGATGCCGCCCCCGAGCGAGTAGCCCACGCAGCGGAACGCCGCCCAGTCGAGCGCCGACGACGCCAGCACCAGCAGCATCTGCGTCACGTACAGCCGCTCGTCGTGCGGCAGGTCGCCCACGCCGTCGGAGAAGCCGCGCCCGAAAAGGTCCTGTGTGTGGTTTTTTGGTGCGTCAGAAGCCGTGATGCGCATTTTCAAACCCCCTATTTACCCCCCTCTCCAAAGTTCGATCATTGGTGTATTGATCGAGCTTGCGAGGCCAGCCCGCCGCAGGCGCCCCCCGGGAGG